>WNLN01000330.1:0-35785 GCA_021347865.1 Sarocladiaceae sp. CBMAI 1973
AAGACAGACATTGCATTCACATCACGGGGCGCACCGTTGTTGATCAGAGGCCCGATCAGACCCGGAAAAGATCCCGCGGCATCGAGCTTGCTGAACCCTCTGGAGAAGGATCGTCGCGCGAAATGACCGACGTTCGCCGTCCCGATGACCCTAGTGATGATTTGTTCGCAGAACATTTGGTTACGTCAAGCAGTCGGCATAAACGATTGAGACAGTCTGGTCCTGACGCAGAGGATATGCTATATTACTGGGACACAGAGCGTGCGCAGCCTTCGCGGGACCAGCCAGTTCAGCCTACTCATTTTCCGCCAGAACCGGTGGAAGAACGTGTTGGTCGCTGGCGATCCGACGTACTGGCGTCCTCTCAAGAAGCCGCGAAGGAATCAGCCGCCGAGGCAGATCAGCACGAGCCCGGTCCAGAACAAGTCTCTGATGGGGACGACGAAGATTCAGTCGTAATCAACATATCCGCACAGCAATATGATGCTCAGCACCAATCACTGGCCCCAGCCATTGAGCCACCCACCGCCGAAGATGAGCGCAGCTCTCCGGAAACGACACCCTTTCACACGCCAATCAGGTCGGAGCGACGTTCAAGCCCACTACAAACTTTGGATGTCACTGCAAGACCTCTTCAACTCCCAGTGCGGCCAAGGAGTCCGGTTCTCGTGCGTGGTTATGATGAAGTCATCATCAAGCCTGAATACGAAGACATCACAGATATGATGAACGCCCAAGAGGCGGCGGAGAGTTTCCTGGACAGGCTTGCGACGTCACTGGACGCAGGCGAAGTTGTGCAGATAGGAGCCGGAAGGGCTCATGAGCTCAATCCTCGAGCCATACACACCTGTCCGAATGACAACCCACAAGACGACCATGAGATGGACCTTGACTCGGTTTCAGGTCCTGTGGAGACTGACACAGGCGATGACTCCCCCCGCGCAGACATCATCGATGACTTTGGATTAGAGGAGAGTGAGTGCGCGATTCACGATTTCGCCGAACCTCCAATCGAAGCTTCTCACGATTCTGAGCCTCAACACACTTTGCCTGTATTGAGGCTGTTCCGAGGCCAAGCACCTCCACAACTGAATCACTGGACCAGGAGAACGGCTGTGGCTATGTGGGAGTCGGCGAACTCGGACGTCTAGGTCGAATAGACTCCGAACGTCGATGGCGAGTTGGGGACATGCCACGAAGCGCATGTCCAAAGCGAAGACCATGTGACTGGAATTCTAAGCGAGCACATTTGATTATGTGGATTGTGCTGGCGCCGTGGTTATACTCTTTCTCGCGTTTGACCATTTCTTCTTGAAGTCGAGAAAGCTGGCGTAGTGCTCTGCATCGCGGCGAATGTATGAGTTGGCGGAGACACAACAACGAACCTGGGCGATTGGTGTGGGATACAGCTTGAGGGCGTATGAATCAAAGTTCCAAGTCCACTTGCTCGATCAGCTTCAAATGTGATGTCATAGTAGTGATTTTGTGGCTATAGACGAACACAGAACTCGACAGATGCTGACTGTTGATGCAATTTGATACCACAAAAGAAGTCGTCTGATATCTGAACAACCTGAACGCCACCCAGAGGCCTTGTTAACAGAAGCTTCGCTTTGTAATTTCCCCGAACGCCTGTGAAACATTGCCCTCATTTGATGTCGCTTGACTGACATGTTCCATCCGTCTCTTGTTGTCCTCGTTTACTCAAGCTTGTCTAAATGCTCCAACCTCGTCAAGACAGTCTGTTTACTCGTCTCCTCAATCTCTCCCGCCAAGAAAACCTCATCTAGGATCGCGTACACCTTGTAGAAGTTGAAGACCAGATCCAGTTCGCAAACATTCCCGAAAAAGGCATCCAGCACTTCGACGAAGAAGTGGATGGCCTCGAGGTATGCAAGCTCGTTGTCGTTTGTGTCGACGCAAGCGCAGAAGAAGAGCCCCGCGTAGCGACGGTAGACGACCTTGGAGTTTCGAAATTCGACAAAGTTGGATTGGTATTTCTGGTCGCGAGGGGCGACGAGGCGATGGACTTCGCCTTTGAGCTTTATCTTCTCGTCGTCACTGAAGGGTGCGTACCATTTCGCGAGGCGGGTTTTGCCCCTGGAGGTGGGTTGGTTAGCTTTAGGACGGAGCGGCTGGAATGGGGGCTTGGACGTACTGTCGGTTCTGGATGAGAATGAAGGACAGCATGACGGGCAATGCTCTGTCTGCGACCTGCTTGCTGAAGGATGGACAGCTGACGGATGTTGTTTGGCGATGGATGCTGGTTCGAGGTCCGTTGTCGTGGGGGGAAGCTCAGGGTTGGCCTTATCGGCGATAAGTGAAGGACGCCAACCGCCAGGGGACCTCCTTTCCTGCGCGGGGGAGACGACCCCACGATCTAGTCTACGTCCGACTTACACGGACGGGATTGAATAAAGGCTTGATGGAACAATGGACGGCTCGGGACAAGACGTGCGAAATACATTTCAATGCGACTCAGAGTTCGAAAGGAATACTATCAGTCCAGGATTTGCCAATCGAAAGCTTGCAACATGTGACTATCCAGCAATGAGCGTTGTGCAGCTTCACGTCTAATGGAAGACGGAACATCTGCTGCAAGAGTTCAAAGTCAGGCAAGAACTGCAAGCAAAAGCATCCGGAGAAACTCCAAGCTCTCACAAAGAATATGCAGAGTGTTTCAACCGGGCGCTTAGAGCCTTCGCTGTGAATATCAGATCGCATATCCCCGGCAGCACTTGTCAACACCTGGATCACCTGATGCATCTGGCTGGCAGTGCAAATTCGCGTATTCACTTCACCTATTCTACCCCTTAGAGTGGTTTTACTACGCTCTCTTATGCTTGGTCCCATATCTTAGTTTGCCTGATCGTTCTATATGATCGTTTTCTCTCTGGCCTCCTCCTCATCCCCCTCACCTCACTCCTCTGCACTTTACCCACGGTTTTCATCTCACCACAACTCGCTTCTTGCAGGAAACCCATTCCACCTAAGCTACTTCCACATCACCTTTCACCTCACTTGTCAGTTACTGTCTCTTCCTTTCATGGCTTTCATCCGGCTTCACTGACACGATCATAGCTCACCAACCTTCACTACAATGGATTCCGCCGGCACTCCCACCAAGGGCTCTCGCGTCAAGGACGATCAGGCAAGTCATTGACAACATCATCCGAGAAACCCAAGTTCTTCTTCGTGAATTCATCTGACATGGCTTGTCGTCTAGTATGAGCTCGCCATCCGCATCCTCGACCACTACCGCGAGCGTTCTGGCGGCCGCGGCGTTCAGTGGAACCAGATCAAGATGCCCAACCGCTCCGTCAAATCCATGCAGGCTTTCTACACCAAGATTAACGAGGACATCAAAAGTCTCGGCATCGAATATCCCGCCGCTGATGCTAGTCCCGTCAAGGAAGCGCCCCCGTCTTCCGGAAAGAAGCGTGGTCGTGGTAAGTTTCCTTACAACTCCATGTTTTCCATCACTGAGCAGAATACTCATATGTACCACCAGCTTCTACCAAGGCGAAGAAAGTCCAGCCCAAAAGCGATGCAGTAGTTTCAGACGACGATGAGTTCGCCGGAGATTTGACGCCCTCCAAGCCCCCGGCCAAGAAGCGTTCCATCAAGAGTACGTCAAATCCTCTCGGCTTTACTACCTAGACCTCTTCGATCTAATATTCACACTTCATGTAGACGAGGTCCCCGTTGAGGATTTCCCCACGGCTGAGGATATCAAGCAGGAAATGAAAGAAATCGAAAAGGAAGCAGAGAACGATTTCGTCATCAGTGATGTCGCCTCTCCCCTTCGTGAGGACGAGATCTGAACGCCCGATCTCTGCAGCTCAACAAGGCTTCGAGGGCTTCGAGGGCTTCGAGGGCTGGGTCTGTCTCTTTCATCCGGTCTCCAGATGAGAGAGTCGTGACAGAAGACCACGAGGGCCAAGCAGAGGGCGCATCTGGGGTGAAGCGGCCTGTTTTCAAGATCTGTCACACACTTTTGCTAGCTATGAACCCGGAATGTGGAGAATGAAAGAATAGGAAGAGCGCAGACGTGGTCAGAACAATTCTTGCCCACTCTACATTAGCTACCTCGACAGTCAGGGAACGACAGAAGAAGCAACGCAGAACTCATCATCAGAAATGTGCTGATGCAAGTCTGGGCTTTGGCTCGCGAACAAGTGATTCAGCATGTCGATGTTGCATTCATACGTGAAGCCTGCCTCAAAATTCTGATCAAGCCTGATGACCCTGAGCAGCCCATCGTATTTCTTGAGAGTAGAGTACCTTCTATACCCGAGCCACATCAAGTTCTATTGGCCTTGGGCGGCTCCCAAACTCCGAGCAAAACCCTCTCTTTGTGGTATACGCGACTCGCTCACGTGTTCAGAATGTCCGGTGAACGCCTGCTCTATGCGTTCGTTCCCTAGTAGCGAAGCACTTGACAGATATGAAAGTGCGATGCAACCGAACAGCCATGATACCTCAATGTCTCGTCGATCATCGCCTATATCACTCCTTCGTCGTTTCATCTTACTGCACCATACTTCGCAATAACATCTCGCTCATTTCATCTTTTCCCGAAAGGCAATGAACTCCCTCATCCGCTGTTCGTGCTCCTCACAAGCTGTACACCATCTTCTCCGGACGTCGTTATCCTGCTGCACCCAAGAGTAGTACTCGACTACATCCGCGTCACCACGGATACCTAGGAAAGAGTAGCCGGCGTTCGCTCGCGCATCCCTGATCAGTCGTTTGCGCTCTCGGAAGTGGTCTGATACCGTCGCGTTCCAATCGTCCCACGCACGCAAATATTTCTCAAAGTCTTCGAGATATCGTGACCAAGAGGTCACATTGGGTTTGATTCCAGAAATGGCAGCGGTCGGTGGTGGACGAGGCGCATTGGGAGGGCTGGGGAAGTTCAGTGGTCTGACAGGCGGCAGCGTGACAGGCGTGTCAGTAGCTGCTTTGCTCTCAAAAGGCAAATTGTCCTTGAGGTCATCGAAAGACTTGAGACCCGACGCCGCTTGGGCGAATGGGGCAACGTTCCTGATGTCTGAGAAGCTAGCTCTGAATTCCTCAGTATCCTCTGATCCCATGGCACCAAGACCTGGTTCTGCTTTGGGTGGGATGGGCTTTGCTTCCCCGTTCGTGTCTCCCACATTCCCCTGACGCCACTCCGGTCTTGTTGGCTCAACAGGGATGTTCCGCGCAGAGTGAGAAGCAGGTGGCGGATCCATAGGCTTCGCTGGAGGTGAGTCCAGGTCCATAGCCTGTGGGCTATCTAGGCCACCTTCCACTGGCGCCTTTCGACCCTGCCATTGTGTGCCAAGTTCATCTTCACTGCTACTGTCAATAATTACAGCGGTTCCAGCTGTTGCGGCGCCCTTGACCCCACTCCTGGCTTTTCTCGAATTCTTGCGATTCGTTCTCGTAGGCGATGCTGATGCTGCCTGATCTCGTGATGGTACGAAGGTTTGGGGCCCGAACTGGTCGTTCCAGCCACCAGGGTTGAATGTCGCGTCGGGCTGTGCATTTTGCGGGGCTTGCTGGTTGGCGTCCGAAGGCGGAGGTGAAGCTGGCTTCGCAGGCGATCCAGGTCCATCCGGCTGCACTCGTCGCTTTGGCTGGGCTCGTGGTCTCTCGCCACCTGCGCTGAATTGCCAGCTCTGCGATTCGTCCTCATCTACAAAGCTCGTGTCAATTTCCTCCGTACTCCTCCTCGTAAACGGTTTCGGTTCGGGTGATGTTCGCCTAAATGTTTCGCCATCAACAGGGATAGTGAAGCTATGCACACGGGTCAGATCAAGACTTTTCTCTGGGGTAGGAATGTTTTTGGTGTTGTGGTTTTGGGAGTTCCCGCGTAGTAGCACTTCAGCATTGCTGATCAGTTGATCAAGAACCTGATACTGCTTCAACTCATATGATGAAAGCGATGGGGATGATTGCAGTCCACTCGAAGCTGCTGGTTTTGTACTCTCTTTGAAGCAGGCACTGGTGGTGTTGCGTCGTTGATGTGGTTGTGATGTGACAGGATCGGGAGTTTGGTACATGGAAAATTTTCCACAAGCCATGGTGGTTTTGTGTCTTTTGGAAGGTGTTGCATACATTGAGGGCCGTTTGTGAGCACCGTCCGCTTGCGATGCTATCGAGAGCAGGTCAGTATTTGTTATTTTCGACCGAGGCGTGATACTTACAGTTAGTGTGGCGCGAAGAGCTTTCATCAGCACTTTTCGCATCAGCATTATGTGCAGCATGAGATCTTGACTTGAAAGAGGATTCCGCGTAACCATTATCTGGCTCTGAGCTGCGAGGCCGACCACTTTCCGTGTCAAGATCGTCTCCTAATCTATCGGTTCCAGCGGTTCTGGGCAGACTCGAACTTCTATGTGCGTTCTGCCGCGATGCTGTCCCGTCTTCTGTTGAGTGATCTGGTCTGTGCCCTGGCTCTCGTGCGCTCTTAGCTCGCACTGGGCTTGTGCCGTCCGAAGGGTTTGTCTTCTCTCCTCCCATTCTCGAGTATGGCATGCTTGGACGGGGGTCCAACGGACTGGCGGGGTCCCTGAACTGCGCGAGCGGGTCTGGCATCGGTGCTGCATTCTCCTCTGTAGCATCCATGGGTTCTTTGGGAGGCCGCGGCGGTTTCGCTGGCGACTGATAGCTATGTCGCGAGACAGGTGGCTCATCTTCGCCACTTCTGTCTCCTGGTTGATACCCAGTCCGCCTGTTGCCAAAAGACGCTTCTCTCCGCTGTCTTGCAGACTCAGTTCTGGGAGGCATCGGAGGCGGTTGCGAACTTGCAGGGCGTGGCCGCGTGGGACTGGCTCCGCTCGCTCCTGGGTTCTTGCGCATGTGCTCGAATGCCTTCGCGGCATTCTTCTTCAGCTGAGGATCATTGGCCGAGCTTTGTTTGGCCGTAGGCGCCGTTCCGCTGGCGAACCTTGACTGCCATCTTTGCGCTCCTGTCGGCGGAGGTGGCGGGGGAGGAGCAGAACGTCGAGTGCCACCCTGATTACGGCGAGGAGGTGCAGGGAACTGCTCTCCCACATGTGACCAAGGGTTGCCTCTCACTCCTGAGGCACCTGGATATTTGCTCCGTGGCAATGAAGCATCGTATTTGGCTTTGGACTGCGGGTCTCCCAGTACTTCATGAGCCGACTGGATAATCTGGAATTGTGCGTTGACCTCGGCCTCTCGCCCTGGGTTTCGGTCGGGATGGTATTTGAGAGCTGCGAGAACATCAGCATACGTTCGTTCGTTTAAAGCGATCAGCGTGAGTGAAGCCCACCAAGCTTTCGAAATTGCTTCTTGATCTCAGTAATGTCGGCTGTCTGTGACAGCTCGAGGTCTGCGTAGAAATCGCGATCGGACCCCATGGCCTAGTCCACACGCTGCAGATCGGAGCGCTATGGGACCGCAAGCGATTTGTGTAGTATCAAAGGGTCGATCTGCGACGAATGACCATAGCAAAGCAGGAGAATGCTTTGAACAGGGCGTAGCAAATGGTGGTGCCGACGGCGGGGTTCAAGGGTACAAACCCGAAGGGAATGTCTCGGCTCGATTCGGGGTAGGACCTGAGAAATGACCCTTGTCTAATGAGGATTGTCGCAGGCAGGTTGTCGTCTTGGCTGGCAATCGTCGTGCAGACTGTGCTGGTGTTGTGATCACGCAAGTCGCTATCGAGAGGGTCAGCGATCAAGGTCGGTCCAAGTTCGAAGACAAAACAAAGGCGGTAGCACTGGTAAAGGGCTTCGCCAAGTGGCTGCCAGGTGCTCGGCAGTGATAGCTGCAGCCGGACTGGCACGGCATCAAATCACCATCCGGTCTGGCCCAAGCTCTGAGTAAGACTGTTCGCGCTCCTTGTTACAAGCTTGAAGCGAGGCAGACCTCATACTCGAGACACATGGGAACAAGCTAATGTTGGTCACTCACCAAATGACGTCAAATGCTGCAGATCGATTCGCGAACAAGGACGATTCGATCAGATATTTAATGGTATGCGGCGCGCAGTAGACTCATGAGACTCGTCAAAGAAGCAACATGCAACGAAACGCTGAAAGTGGTATATGTCCTGCGCAGCAGCGGTAGTGTTGGTGACGATGGAGAAAGGTGGGCTGGTGGGATGAGGGTCGTTGGCCTGGAGAATGGAGAATGCGGGCCACGAAGTTGTCCCTGTCAAGGCCGTTGGAAGTCAAATCATTGATTAGCCAATGCAAGGAAACCAGGCCAGGGCATGGTATGATTAGCTCGCAGGTGAAATGGGACCGTAACGGGCTGTCTTGCATGCAGATACATGAGCACGTAACACCTTGAATACGGGGTGGTACCTTGGTTCGGGCTCGATGCGTTGGCAGAACGCGTGGGTGATGATGGTGGCGCGCGTGTGGCTCAGCACCTTCGTCACCAACCCGCTCGACAGTGACGCCACTGATTCGGGGTACATGCAAGCAGACGTGCTTCTCACTTTAGAAACAGGACTAGTTATCAGGAACGAACTCTAGCAGAATGTTCTGATGATCAGAGACTGGCATGCTAGCAGCACATATACCTCGGTGAGGCGCTCCAGCGGCTTGGAGTCTTGACAGTTATTTTCTCTTCTCACCATGCGAGCCTGTGAGCACGGTAGGTTGTGGCATGCACGCTCCCGCCATACTATTTCGCAGGCATTCAAAGACATTGAAACATGAAGATGCTGCATCCAATCCAGGGTATTTGCTCTCGGTGTCGACACTCCTGCCCTCTCTGGACTACAGAGGCGTTATCAACTCCTCGTGATATCTACAACAGCATCATCCCCTCCCTACTGCGATGTAGCCGAGGCTGACTTCTCTGCCGCCATCTTGGCCTCCATCTTCCTCCTTGCAGCGAGAATCATTTCGTCTCTCCTGCGCTGAAGCGATGCCTGTCTCTCGTCCCTGTTTGTGCTCCAGCCCTTGCCCTTCTTGTCTTCCGCGGCAGCCTCCTCTGCGCTCAGCTTGCTACTCAAGTTGTATCTCGTGATCAGATCGGGCTGCGCTGGTTTCTGGGGCTGTCGTGTCGCGGCTGTCGATGCGCTGGCTCCGGTGACAGGTTGTCCTGGAGGTGGCGGAGGCTGGAAGGTCACTGGAGGCTTTATGAGTAGATTCAAACGTTAGCAACGGGGTTCAAAGTAACCAGTTCGTCATCGAACTGATGGCCTCTTCTCTCAAGGAGGCCCAAGGAAGGAAAGCGCTCACCGTATCCAGTCGCCCAGCAAGGATCCTCTCGGTCGTGGTCTGAATACTTCCTCCATTCCGCTGCAAGTCCCACAGGATACTCCGTCGATCCGCTTGTGGAAACATCTGCTGTATTCTCTCTACCGCCACCTCGCGCGACCGAAGAAACGCCTCAGGCGATCTCCTCGCCTGCGGCACCGCGGGGCCTCCAAAGAATAAGTACCGCACGATCAAGCCTCCGATGATCAATATGGCCAGGAAGTATGGCAGTGAGATCTGATCGTTCGCCATTTGTGCGACCGAGTAGGTAAACTACCGGTGTGTACTAGGCGCTCCGTAGGTGTCGGCAACGTCGTTGCTGGGGTCTTCTCTGTGTCGCGTGGCTAGAATCGGAACAGCTTCGTGGCGCGAACTTGGTGCTATGCAATGTTCATAAACATACAGAAAGCCAGTAAGGACTCTTGTACTTGAAGTCTGACACTGCGCGACTTCGGGAGAGGTTTATCGGTGATGGGGGGCAGGTGTGAAGTTGGAGGTGGTGATGCGTGGGTGAGGGTGAAGTTGAGCCACACTACACTAACGATCTAGGCGGCCCAGGTAAGCTCATATCCCTGCCGGGTACTAATCGACCGAACCATAATCCGACCTCGGGCATTCCATCGATCTAACCACTCCCAGTAACTCCTTAGGACAGCTACAATTCGAGTAAGTTCCATATTCAAACAGCCGTATCACGAATAGACATTCAACCAGGGTTACATGGACAGTAATTGACGGCATGACGTAGACAATATGTGGGCAGATTTGAGGGGAGGCCTTGATCAACAGTCACCATCGAGACTGTCAGGCTGCACTGGCTGCATCATGCCTGTTGTGATAGTACATAGCCACACTTGAATTCACCTTGTATCAATATGCTGTGCCACAGCGAGCCAATGAATTCATACGCCTCAGCCGTGTTCGAAGTGATGCCCCCCTAAATGTAGCAACAACCAATATTACCGTGTAAACAAGAACAGTGTCCCTTTGAAAGCTGGACGCATGACACCTGCCACTCAGCGGCTTGCTGTCGGCGAACCAAAACCCCTGCACTTCAAAAGTTGTAAACGCCTCGCGGTTCAAGCCGACCTGTACCCCAAGTCCATCCTGATCAAGATCATGCAAAGTAGGGGGCGGTAATCCTCCGTGCTCATTTCCTAACAGAGAGATACTCATGCTGATACTGGTGGCTGACCCAGTGTCGTATCCAAGTCGCCGTAATGAAGAGTGAACTCGCGCTGATACGCAGCAGTCAGCAGCCGGTCATATACATCCCATCGGGTTTTCAATCTCAGTATGAGAACGACTTACCCTGTTCTTACACCATTCAGCGGTGTCCCAGATGATGTAATATCCCCGCTCATGGCTGGGGCTGAGCACTTGAGGGGTCATATGCTCATCCTTGGTGAGCCAAACGCGCAGTTTCTTATGCCATCGCCAGTTGCGCGAATGTCTGTTCCACAGTCAGTAGGTCGACTTGCTCAAGTCATTCAGGGACACCTCACAATTCGACTGCCGCCAATTGCTGCTTGAGATCTGCAGGACAACTGTAGAATATCCAGAACAAAGTTTCTTCGTTGAAGTTCTGAATCTTGCTGTCGATAGGTTGTACATTTGTCACGTTGTAGCAGTCAGGGAGGCGGAACTTCGCATTGGACACGGTTGGCCTCGGTGCAGCATCGTCGAAGAGCGAGTACAGCTGGGTAGAGATGGGTCTAGGAGCATGTCGATCAGTCGGCTGAGGTGCACTGCCCTGTACCAAGAAGAACTTACTCGGGGGAGCTCAGATCAAGTCCGAGTTGGACCGGGTCAATACCAACGACCATTGACTGAAAGTCTGGATAGTTGTGCATCAATGTCCGCAGACCCTTGATGCCCCATTTGTCCACTGCAGGCATCCCCTCTAGGGGATCCTTAGCGACTGGCATATCACTCTCGTCCTTGGGTTTCGCTGAAGCTGCACCAGGTCCGATAGCCCCTGGCACCCGAACTGCATTGTCGTCGATGCTTGGCGACCCTTCGCCAAGGCCGTCCTCTTTGAAAGACGATGCGTTCTGCCGTGCCTCATCGTCATCTTCGAGACTCTTCGAATCTTGCGGCCTGCCAACGGCTGGAGGATTGTTAGCCATTATCGCTAGGAGAGCTTCATGGGTCCGTGACATACCTGAACCAATTCCTGGAGGTGATCGTACCTCGCTCGCTCGGGTATTCGCAGAGAGAGCATTCAATAGTCCATTGCCTCGGTCAGCTGGCGCTGAACCTGCTTGTGTTCCGTCCTGCCCACCGAAACCCAGTGAGGACATCAGATTTTGGCTCCTCTCGGATCCAATTTCACCACCAGCATTTCTGTTCAGAGGCGGGAACGGGTCGTCATTGCTCATGCCTTGGCCTTGTGCTGTCGCTTGCGGGTTCGTCTGGCTGCCATATCGGAATGCGCCTTGGGAGCCTTGTAACCTCGAGGTGTTCTGACCGAATGGGTCGTCTTGCGTTTGTTGCTGGGCCGACATCGGGGTCGACTGGTTGCGCGATATTGGTCCGCTCATATTTCTCGTGCCAGTGGATGACCACATTGATGCCGAGTTCAAGTTGGCCATTTGCGGGTTGTTCGATAGGGAGGGGAACTCGCTATCAATGGGTCAGCGGCATATCTAGTAACAAGTGTTTCATAAAGCAGTCAAGTGGCGGAGTCGTGCGATCGGGTGTCACAAGAGTGTTGGACCTGTACGAGTGATGCCCCTTAACCACCGTTGAGAAGAGCATGTCGGTGGCAGCCTGTGAAGGCGAGGGCGGTACAGCACCGACGGCTTTTCTGACAAGCTTTGTCTTGGCCTGAGTGATGGCATCGTTGACAGGGACAGCAGCTTTGCGGTGCGTCCAATACCCTTGACGTGCGTTCATGCTAACCTGGATGCGAGGTGAAGAAGGAAAGAACGACGTACGAGAGATCCAAGGGTGTTGCAGGTGAAGACCCGCTGAGACTTTGGGCGAAGCTGACGTTGCCGCCACCACCCAGCTGGCGATTCTGGTTCTGCTGCAGTCCGCCGCTTCCCATTGGCATTCCCGTGCCGAACGCCCAGCTGCCTCCGGTATTGCCTGTGTCATCCCAACTTGTCAGCCCCAGTGCCTCACACCAATGCCGTGGCAGGTGTGTTCGTTTGCGCACCTATCTTTCCATTCGGTAAACGGCTAGAGACTGATCGACCTTGCTGCTGCTGCTGTTGTGGTTGTTGCTGTTGTCCACCAAAGCCACTGGGCATTCCCCTCAGCGATTGGGGCATCGCTCCTGTTTGCGTACCACACGGGTCAGCCTCTGTTATATCTGTTCACACCTCAACCCGCATCGACAAGTCATCTGAGAGCAGCAACACTAGTCGCAAATGCGCGTCTCGTAAAGCCAGGTAAATCAAAAGTCTCCAAGCGTAGCATTCGCACGACCAGCATCAACCGCGCACAGATGTTTGCAAGTAGAGTGATGGCAATTCAGCAAACACCAGGGCTCAACTCGAGCAGCAAGCGCAGCTGAACTGACGCCCCAGACACCTGGAAAGCGAAGCTGAATGCAAAGGCCGCACACTTTCGTTCGCCGATCCCAGGCATCGCTCGTGGGCAAGGTATAGGTCGACGCTGGGGGAAGGACAGGGACGGTGCTACCTGGCCGGTTCATCGTTGCTGCTTCACGTGCAATGACAGCAATTGTTCAGGTCGTCTATGCGTTCGAATGTTGATCAATATCGTAAGTTCGTATTTAAACGCCAAGTTCAACACGCGTGCCGGAACTGACAAGCTCGTGATGTTGTCGGTAGGTTTCAGTATGTTCGGGAAAGCAGACAATTCGATGGGTGTCGCAGCATTGGCAAGGCTCTCAACAAGCGTTTGGGTGTGTCCCTCCAGAAGGGCGGCCATGAATCGGAAGCAAGTGGGGCCGCCCCGATATTGCGACCGCATTCCGCTGACAGTTTGACTACCCTGTAGCAACCACGATGCAGGAGCTCTACCAAATCCGGCGCCGAAATAGTTATCAGGGATCTAACAACCTCTATACCAACTGCTAACCACATCCACGGAGCTATCGAGCGGCTAGAGGATTCGAGTCATCCCAAGACTTTTTGTCAATAGTTTTTGTTCATTTCGTGATCTACTGTAGACACTCCTTGAAACTACTGACGAAGTCATTGTTCCCAAGCTCGCGTCCTATCAAGATGATCTTGCCTTCTGTCGGCGGCGGCTCATCACTTGGTGGAGCGTCTGTAAGATCGAAAACCTCCCGAACCCCTTGCAGCATCTTAATCTCACCGTTGTCCAACAGTAACCTTCCCTTCGAGCGATGAACCTCGAACCGTGACTCGTTCTCATGCCCTGGAAGCTTGTGATCCCATAGGACAGATCTCAACCACCGATCAACATCTTTCAGTTGTTCCGGCTTCAACTTGTCTACCGGGACAGTGATAGTCGATATCGTCTGGCATGTCAATTTCATGGTCTTTTTTTGCTTCGAGAAACTTACTGGATCAAGATGCGAATGCCCCTTCACTTTCGCTTCCGCCTCATTGAACTGGTCATAGGCATGTAGGTCCAGCAACAGCCCCTCTAGTTGGGGAACCTCGCTCTTTTCCGTGACATGCACCTTAGCTATGCTGTTGATAGAAGTGACCCTTGACTTGACTCTTTCGAGTTCTTCAGGCGTGACCAGGTCGGTTTTGTTGATCAAAATTACATCAGCATGTGAGATCTGCACGTGAGCAGTGGTCATTAAAGGACCGTGGCCCTCATGTTCGTCGTGCTCCTCGACCTTGCCTTTCGGATCGTCTAGACTTCGCAGGATATTCTTTGCGTCGACAAGAGTGACAATGCCGTCGAGGTAAATCGTGCTGCCCAGGCCATCATCGACCCAAAACAGCGGTGCAAGGTTGCCAGGATCTGCCAATCCTGTCGTCTCCAACAGAATGTAGTCGAAAGCACCCTTTTTCTCCATCAGCGACTCGATAGCGTTGACTCCGGTGTCCCTTTTGGTAGTCAGCCAAGCCTGATCAAGAGACGAAGAGCGAATGACGATGCATACTTTACTGAACAACAGATACACCCATTACCAACTTCAAGCCACTCTTCGACTTGCTCATCACCTTTGTTCACTGTCAAGGACTTCTCGATGTCGAGGGCTACTTGCCTTCATCAGCAAGGGGGAGATATGCACAATTGCACTTTTTTTTTCATACTCACAGTCTCCAAATTCTGGAGCTTGTCAGTATGAGGCAGGGCCAACCAAGAAGTACATCACGAACCGTTCATAATCACTGCAATCTTCTTGCCATGTTGGGCCGTCAGGATATAGTTGAGCAATGTAGTCTTCCCAGCACCGAGATATCCTGGAGATGTCAATAACATTATGGGATTAGAGGATTTCGCCATACCTGTGACAATGGTAATCGGCACTTTGACAGTGACTTCGTGGCTTTCGACAGGGACTGCGCCAGTCTGCACCAGCTCCGGCGGTGCATCATCGTCAGAGTCCATTTTGAGCCGAAAGCACTAATAAAGATTCTCAAATGCTCTCGAGCAGCAAAACATTCGAAGATTTAGAAAACCTCAAGCTCGCCGTGTAGAAATGTCTAAATGACGTCTTTTGATGCAGGTACAGCCTGACACATCGTCCCCCAGACCGTCATAGCCCCACCAAGCTCATAATATGCACTTACCAAGCTCAGCGGCTACATATGCATCTATCAGGCGTATCACACGCGACCCTGGCGACAGCCTCGCCAGCAACGACCTTGCATGATACTATAAGCAACTTCGCAGCCCAACAATACGGACCGACTCACTCTTGTGGAACCAAAATCGCATACCGTCTCATCGTAAAACTTCCCAAAATGGCGCTGGCACCGAGCTCGCCTCGACTGCCCAGCCCGCCACCGCCTGCTGAAATACAGCTTGGGCCCAAGTCTCCTTCAGGCGGCGCAACGGCGAGTTTACACACAACACAGATGGAGCAGACGCTTCTAGCCGCGAACTCAAGGCGCCGAATTCATCCGGGCACAAAAGCTTCCGACATGGCCTCTGGGCCACCAGTTGTTCCTCTCGATAAGGTGCGTGAGGCCTCGGCGCATTACTGATGATGTCCCTTGAGTATGTCTCTAACGCTTCTCTATAGCTCGATTCACCGTTCCAGCTTCAAGAACACCTTGCTGCCCTCCACAACCGAGCCACATCGTCGGGGACACACGCCCTCACCCGCGAAGCCGCACAATCCCTGGCCAACATTCCCGACGGCATCGATCGCACTCTTTGGCTGTATGAGCTCTGTCGCTTCCTTATCTCCCAATGCAACACCCTCATAGTTGGATTCCTCTTCGATGCGCCCCCCTGCAGCGCCAGCACATGTCCTGAGATGCGCGCCTCAGAATGGCAGTTTCTCTGTGCGGTACACGAGACACCTAAGAGCTGTTGTGCCATTGACTACTGCTGCCATACCCTCGACTGGGCCGCCAACGTCGTGACCGACCAGAAGATCTTCCCCAGCCGGTTTATGGTGCAAAACGATGCACAGAACAAGAACATGGGTTTACGAAACCTCGTGAACGTCTTCAGGAGGCTACACCGTATATTTGCCCATGCCTGGTTTCAACATCGTAGCGTCTTCTGGGCGGTGGAGGGTCAGTCCGGTCTATATATCTTCTTCAAGGCTGTGTGCGACACCTACGACCTTCTGCCGGCCGAGAACTACAAGCTCCCTCCCGAGGCTGAGGGTCTTGAAGCACCATCCGCTGAAACAGAGGCTGAACTTCAACCTCCACCAGTGATTCTCGAGCGCCAGTCCGCTGAGCAGGACCAGTCTCAGCAAGGCCCTGTAGGCCAACATCACTTCAATTTCGAGGACGTCAACATCCCGCCTCCCAGCCGCACTAACACAAGACGGCATATTAGAGCGAGCCCATCTACCGGCAGCGCAGTGACCACGGTGATGGAAACAGAGGAAGAGGAGGGAGACGGCGTCTCCAAGAAGATGCGAGAATTGCAGCTGTCGGCCCCCGAGACTGTGGAGGAGGAACCGGACAGTGCAGATGTGCCTGTGATTGTCGATCGGTCCGCCATAAACGACACGCCTACAACCGCCGGACCTCAAACCTCCGAAGTGGAACTTGAAGATGATGTTTCTGAAGCCGATCAGACAGTCGTCGAGGTCGGAGACGAACCGGATGCGAAAGAATTGGCTACGCCCGATGTCAGCGAGCCAGAAGCAGGGGGAAGTTCGGACATGACAGCTCCGACTGAGGCCGCAAAGTCTCAAAGCACTCCTGGCGATGCAACATTAGCTTCTGAAGGTGATGCAGAGGATGTCTCGGCCACAAAACTGGATCCTGCCGTCGAGCCAGACGCCACGGAGTCAGAGTCAACGGAGAAAGAGAAGGAAGTCGTGTGAGCCGTGGCACGGATGGAGAGAAATGAGGCGATCCCCAAAAGTGCATGGATTAGAGCGTTGAGTGAGCTTCAATGAACTCCCTGTGCTCGTAGGGTATCTTATGATATGTAGTACATGAGTATTGTAGTAGCTGATCATAACCAGAACAGCTACAGTAAATATGTGTCTGCTCACATTTCCTCCGCTACGACGCTGCCCGCATGGTGAATGAATTTCTATGATGTCCAGTGCTCCAAGTCGTGCAATCCATGCAATCTTGTCTGACATAGGGCTTACCGAAACCTTATGTGATGCTTCACGCTTCGGATTGGCCCGTCGCGTCCGCTCCACTGGCTTGGGTTGAATCTAGTAGTTGCAGCTTGGCAAAGATATGTTGCACCTCACGTAGGCTTTCCTGCTGCGCATTGACAGCAGCAGCATTGCGGTCGTCAGCGAAGGCCCGAGTGCTCCGCAGGATTGGGCCAAATCCTTCGTCATGAGGGAGCCACCACCTCTCGCAAGCAGGGTCCCTAAAGAGTTGAGCCATCTTGCTGCGCAGACTGAGTGGGTGGATATATCTGCCACAATGTTAGCAATATGCCGAGACAAGAGTGGAGCTTACACAGTATAGGACTTCGAGCAAAGGGCTTGAGACTTACCCCAAAGATTCGAGCAAGGCAAACTTGCGTCGACACCACATATGATGTCTCTCTGTTTGCGGAAGAAATAGAGCCGCGATGGCAATGCAAGATTGAATAAGGATCAGTGTGCCCTTCGGAGTTGATGGCCAGTGCTCCAACGTCTCGAAATACTGGCAAGTCGCGTAGGCGTGCATTCCCAGACTCATGAACAGTTGCTCGGGTGGGGTGTTTGACGACTGACATTTATGCATGATCATGATTCCATGCCACTCCGCCATAACGATTGTAGAGCTGAACAATGGAAAATCGTAAAGAATGCCCGGAGTGTATGGGTCCACGATATCCTCTGGGCGTGGAGGTCGTCGATGTGGAAAGTCTCGCACTAGATATCGTTCGTCTGTCAATGCCGGGTCCCACGAGTCCTTCCATGCTTCGAGTCGCTGGGTCAACCGATCGTGGCTTTGATTGAAGTCCTCATGACTGATCTGGCCCCTGCTACCCTTCGCGAACAAGATCGACATGTCGTATGTTATCAGGCGGAGACGCGCCGTCCGTTCGTCAATCTTCCACCGTAATGCTTCCGGATCGAGGGATGCTTGGCTTTGAGTAAAGGACAACATGCTATTGAACCATTCGCGTGGTAGATCCGTGGGGAAGCCGCCCATGAGGGCAACAAAATTATCAAATCGAACGTACCAGGTGAGACACATGCGGCCCACCGGTGTTTGCATGACTGATTGAGGCGTGAACATCTTCGTAATGATTTCGAGTGCCGCTTTCTGGTGGCCCATCAAGTTGACCCAGTCCCCGAGATATTCCTAAGATAATGCTTAGCCATGGTCTCCATGATAGGAGAAGCGTTTGTGTACATACCTCTATTGTTGCAAGTTGAAGAATCGTCAACAAGGTACCAATAGTATGCTTCTCCTTCTTTTGGAGTGCCTGAAGCAATAAGGTGACGCTCTTGTTGTAGTACTGCAGGAAATTCTGCAGCCTTCCTGCAGGATTTTGAAAGGTAGAGTGGTACGCTGAGAAACCCACGAGGGCGTTCAGCAGAGACTCGCTCCGAAGCGCAAGATTTGGCAGGATCGCCTTGAAGAAATCATCGCAATCATTGGTGATGCAATAATGATGATTTGTAACGTTGTCTCCGAACCACCTCAGATGACGCTGCATATCAGGCGAGAGTTGAGACCAATCCGGCGAGCTCGTGATTGTCGACAACGGAAAATCAATAGATGGAAACATTGAAACGCTCGTTGTCGTCACTGTGGAGGCCGATGGCGAGGAACTCTTATTTGCATCATACGACGGAGAGCCACTGTCGGCTGTGCCAAGACGCTGAACATTTGAAGTGGTCATGTTCATCAGATGCGAGCTCTGCGCTGGACTGCGCTCGATATCATCGGGTTCCTCTTCATCCTTGATGGGCCAAAGGGACGTTTCTTGTTCTGGTTCATCAGAAATGTCCTCGTTTGAGGATAGGGGGCTCGTGGGCTGAGTGGCTCGAATAGCCTCTTTCGATCTTGAGCTGGAACCTTTGATAGATGGAGGATCTGGATAGACACACTCGCGACCGCCTTTCTTGCATCCTTGAGGGCATCAGTTTCTCTGCGTCTGTCCGAAAAGCTGCAAGGAGACTCACTATCGCATACTGGGCGGGTTTCGTCGCACTGGGACCATGATTAGTGTTGACCAGGTGTATCATGGAGTCTAATTACCTTCACTCTTCGACTCCTGCACATGAAGCAGCCAGATCGTGTGCGACGGTGCTTCACAGCATTTAAATCGGCGCCAAGGCCTGCATTTGACTTTCGTCGGCCTTTCTGTCCCTTTGCTGCGTGCACATTTGACCCAGAGTCCTGAATTCCCGCGAAATAGCCTGCGCCAGAGAACGGGGCTGTGGTTGCAGAAGAGTTGATTCCCGTCGTCGCCCCTTGGAGCATGGCCGCTTGTGCGTCATCTGGGGTCGTTGAAGGTACGACGCCCGCCGCGGTCATTGACGAGAGGAAATCATGGTAATATTCGCTCATCCTGGCGGGTGTTTGTTGATCCTAGTCGTGGCGCTGGGTTTTTTACTTGTCGCATGAAGTCAAGCTGGGTGTCAGCCTTGATATAGTCTCCGGCTCTTCAGTCGCATAATCGGAAGGCATGTGCGATGTACTGCGCAGCAAGACTGTGTCCCTTGCAGACTGGCACCGGTCGAGCTGAAGAGCAATTTTTGGACGCTTTGCAAGTCTCGAGAATAGTGCACGTCGTCAACTGCAAACGCAAGACAAACACGGCCAGTTCTGAGGCCACTCGGAGCTTGAATCCAGAGTCGAAATCCGGCGTCGCCTTTGGTGAGAGACGATTGTTGCCAAGTACAGGGCAGTTGTCACTGCAAGCGCTGGCAACGAAAAGCACCACAGCTTCTTCGGTCAATTCAATTGTGATGGTCGTATGAAGTGTACACGTTGTAAGCTGTTCAAGACGAAGAGAGAGAGAGAACAGACGACGGCTTGTGTCTACCTTAGGCGGATAGACAGGGAGTGTTGCCGCTTCCTTTCAATCTCTCGAGCGTCCACCAGCCCGGGCCAGGGTCGTGGAAGCTAGACCCCACCAAGACCAGCCTGCACGCTGAGGTCACCCTGGGGTGGATAACAAGGTGTGGATGGACATGAGAACCGGCGTGAGGAGGGCCGGGACGGGTATCGTTACTGACTAGGATTCAATGGGTTTCATGCAAGACGGCGTCGAGGTCAAAGACGTTGGTCTAGTGCCAAAGCTCATGCCACTCAAACTACATCTTCGGCATGTGTGAGGGGCCTAAAGGGACATGCACATACCTGAGCTGCGGGATCCACGAGGATGTATTGCCAGGTCCAGTTTTGCGATTTCAAGGGTTCGAGAATCGGTGCAACTTACACCGAGAGAAAGTGTTGTTATCTCCCTAGCAGGAGCATAGAGCGACAGGTTGCTGTAAATATGCCTCGGTGACGTGGGTGGTGTTGTGATATGTCACCTTGCCTCGCCTCAAGCATATGGGACCCCGCTACTTGAGCCACCACAGATGTTAGCTCGGTCGTGGCGACCAAGTGCCGGACATCTCGAAGCTGTAATGACCTTTCCAACAAAGGGACTTCCATGAGTATCCTGGACTGGAGCCGGTACGTGTCACCACTCACAAAATCAGGCACCAAGCACAACGTGCAGGCGAAAGAGGTTAAACAGACTCTCGGGATTGACCACAAACAGTTCGGCTCTCAACAATGCTTCGAACGAAGCAACTTGAGCCTGACTACATGTACTAGGACACATGTCCGGGGCCGATCAAAGAAAAGATGACACGGGCTTGGTAATCTTCGTACTGGCAGACATGGGGACTTGAAGTATAGGAACAGGCGCAGTACGCGCTGTGCTCTTTTGCCGCTAAGTTGGAGACGTGGAAGTCCTCAGATCTCGAGATCTCGGCTTTTCATTAGGGTTCAGGATACAAAGACAGAATACTGCTCAGAGGTAGGGGCAGATTGTAGCAGCAATGATATGCGCGCTAATGACTTTCGGTATAACAGAGGGCGCAGGGAAGTGTTCCCGCTAGAAATGCCCGTCGTTGGCGGAGAGGAGACTGTGCAGTCCAGGTGTAGCTGGACTGATACGGCCGTCCGTTGAGATACCCAAACTGACTCTCTGAGTTGACAGCGTGCTCGGGAGAGACTTGGGAGCAAATCATAACAAGACGCCGATCGACCCAACGTAGGTGGGTAGCCACAAGCCTTCAGGGCAGATCAGGATGATGAAATATTGACAGGGGACACCAGTAGGAAGGTCAAGAACGGTTTGATCATCGACAGGCCCGCATTGTTGGCACTCGATCGAGCCTGGGAGATGTGGCAGCCCATCCGAGTTTGTTTGCAAACAGGGGTGCACGCCGCACGAAACATCAGAAGCTGTTGTCTGTCGCTGGCGGCGTCGAGCTTGCTGTCCACTATTTGGTGTGGCCAGGTCTGCCAGTAAAGGTAGACAATATCGTGGTAGCCGGTCTCCGAGCGTCCTCATGGTTGAGTACGATACCGAAGTAACGATTTCCGAGTTAGACCAAATGATCAAGGGTTCATCAGCACACAAAGTTACACGCGTATGTCATAATTTGTCGCAACTGCTACTTGCGCCATGTGGCTCTTTTGCCATATCCCAGTTGTTGTGGTGGTTGGGCGTCACAGTGGCGGCTCAGCGTCCGCTTGGGTGCCTCCCCTCTCATACTGTGATGGGTCTGGGAGGATCCCCTCATCATTGATCCCAAGAGAACTTGGGATCGAAGCATGCCAAGCTGGGTGGACCCAAAGCCCAATTCGGACGTCTCCGCAGGGGTGTGGTTGTGGAATGTCAATCCTGGAGCAGCCTGAGGGGCAGTGAGGCAGGAGGCTGACACTAGACGCACTTGTGTTGAGACACACTGGAATAACACAAGAGGCAAATATGGGTCGTGATATTGTCCAGGGCCTCACATGCTAGCCTGGCAGGAGCATGTCCGCGGCCGCCGCCATGTGCGAGTAATACCACTGTTGCAGCTCATCAGAACGTCTGGAGTCCAGGGTCCTGAGATCGCAGTTTCCTCACGCCGAGAGCCAAGCGGGGATGACCCTTGAGTAGATGCTGGCAAACGGTGGTAGCTGCGGCAAACCTTCAGTCGTGGTTGGCTGGCGTCGAGATTGACTGTCGCGACTTGAGCCGGGCCACCGGTTTGAATGTGGGAAAAGGGTACGTGCACCTGAGATGACCAACGCGGTGACTTCCCGTTGATGACGGGTTCTGGGCCCGGCGCACATGGGTGATGGCACACCCTAGCTCGCCGTCGTCGATGAATTGGCTCATGATGAAAGGCAGGGGTGGTGTGGACGGTGGGTAGTGGGTCGGTGGGCTGCTGAATCTGTGAGTGACGCTTTCGGTCGTGGATATAACGCAGAGCTGCCAAGTATCGAGTTCAGGAGGGCTCATAGTTGCTCACTGTGGTGATGGATGTTCACTACAACACCTCCCACATCGTGATAGGGGGCACTAGCACGGACGAGAGCGAGTAATGTTGCAGCGGGCACAGTTGCAGCCAAGCCATTCCTGGAACACAGGTTGAAAGACACCGATGTGAAGCCACTTTCGACGAAATAGAGGGTAAGCGGATGACCGTGGTCACGTTTAGGAAGGAGGATACCGTACATCAGGAGAGATGAGAATCGAACGAATGAAAACGTACTAGGAGTTCTTCTCTAGAAAGGAAAGAGGGTGCAGATAGGTACTGCGACAAGGGCACCTCGTCATGCTTTGCTTCCATATCGATATGCACTTGCCTTCTTCGCAAGCATGACCATTGTACCGTTAGTGAAGCGTGGGAGGTGGCGCTGGTGGTGGGACGACGCACATTAAGTTACTCCGAGTCCGTACGTGACTTCAACCCAAACTTCGTGTTCGTTCCTGCCGTTTAGGCACTGGGCCTTAGCCTCAGACCCTCCCCTCCTCCTGCCTCGTTCAGGGTCCGGCATTTGGAAAGTACAACTACAACGATAATTGCCTACGGGCGGTGCCGAAATCGAAGGTCCGGCCTGTAGTTGTACTTGGAAGTCATGTGCCAGTAGTGCGCGTTGCCGTTCTTCCGGCTACTAGATTCCCAACGGGCAGATCTGAACCATACTGCAGGTCGACACACGAGCAACTTGTGACCGTCTCGGATCATGACATCGCTGTATTTTTTCTAGTTATGCATAATGTGGTTCTATCACGACGCCATCCGCCTTTAGCAGCCGCTCCCTGCCTTTGACGCTGCAACCAATTCCCATCTACGAGGATCGACATTGATTCAGATTGCCTCTCAATCGTGATCCGCACCGCCCTCCCGGCTATCATACACTACTGCCGTTTCAACGTCGGCCCCGACATGAAGATCCCATCCATGCCGCGGATCCCCGAAACACCTGCATGTCCCTAACTCCCGAAAGTTTCCCGGGCTGCCATTGCCACTGTCAACAAACCCAACGATCGTCAACGGGCGCTGTTCACCAACACAGCTCGGTACATTCATGAGGCGCTCGAGCGATTGTAGAGCACTGCTGAAATCATTGCATCGACTTTCACACCTTGTCCTGCCAGCTGTCAAGATACGGAGCCGAGCCCTCCAGTGCTCATCCTGGCTTATTCCAGTACCTTCCCAAAGCCTTGCTACGACTGGCTTCAGATTGTCGACTTGCTGTACAAGGATCCGCTCCGAGAACGATCGGGCTGTCACCGACCTTCACGTTGATGCACGTCGACATTCCGCGTTCTGCACGCGTTCATACTTCTAGCGCGTTCCCACAGAGGTACTTAATCGGGGAACACGCCACACTAGCTGTAGCAGCGATCCGGTGCGCCTTCCATGCTGCTACATACAAATGCTCAACAGTAGCACCATCCGAACAGCAATTGCAATCGCAATGCAACGGGAGATGATCTGCAGGAAGCGTCAGATCACTGACCGAGGCGTCAGGCCTCAAGAACTCCGCTAATGTACGAATTTGGAGCACGCCGTGGTGCATGAATCGTGCCAGTCCCCGCCATTTTGTGACATTTGCGGCCTGTTGCATCTCCGTGGACTGTCCTGGGTAATTAGTCTGATCGGCCGCGCACTTGGAATCATTAGCCCGGCCAGGCTGTTGCAACCCCCGGAACCTTCCTGCGGACTTCGGCGAGCCTACGGGCCAGGGTTGACGGTACATCGTAGTATCGCACTGGTCATCCGGTCGGCCGCACCCGGGACATTTCATCTGATATGCAATCGTACCTGATGGACGCAATCAATGGAAGCATCATACTGTGTAGGTGGGCCAGCATTCAATACACCATTTCCTCACTCACGCACCAGGTCTTCCCCCTGTTCAATTGAAAATAGGACGTCAATGAGATGGATGGTCTTGTGTGGGGGGCACCCATTACCTGGCGATCCCCATGTTCGCTGGGCGGCGAGCGCAAGACCAGTCCGTGCGCACGTTACTTCAGCTGAGATTCTGAACCCGCAACGTAGTTTGACACGACAACACCACTAGTCGATTAGCTGCATGATCCCCAGCACCGCCTATAGTGACGCCAAACCGTGGTCGTCCCGACACTCCGGCGCCGGTTGGTGTTATTGTCTTGCCGCCGCGAACATTACAACAACGCCTTGGACCCTCTATAGCTGGGCCTCCAAGCACAAGCTAGCTCCAATATCCGATACTGAAACAAACCAGTCAAGAGCTAGGACCGCCTCTGGTCTAAACTAATTGTTGTCCGCTTCGGACCTGTGCCATCCGAATGTTGAGCTGCCGGACCATCCTCACATTGGGATTTGCGTGCAGCTTGGTCAGGCACCGAGCTGGGTAACATCAGGCCCTGGCAGCTCTACTCAGGGCACTCGTTCAAGGCTAGTTTCACGCCCAATTATTGCTCAAGGGCAGGCATTTCTCCCAGGATCCATGAGCGGCGGTGAACTCTTGACACGATATCTGCAAGGAGGCAGATAATAGTGTAGCTGCACACACCCCTCCTGCATTCAAAATGACCCGCTCCACCATTGAAGCGGCGTCTATGTACGTGCCCTTTTTCGTATTTCTGCACTCTTGTTGGTCAGAAATGAGGCCAGGGAGTTGATCTTTCCTCTGGTTCGTTGAGGACACTGTCAGCCGCAGCTTGAGCTGCGAATCGACATTGCCCCGGCGTGCCGCGGCGTGCTGATTCACTTCCTGCAGAATCGTACGCCGTCCATACCAAATACATATGTTTCTTGAGAGGCTGGGGCTTGGTGGACAGGCAGGATCGAGCGATCAGAAGTCTGCATCTGTCAACTAGCATCAGGTGTCACTAGTGTTATGAGACTGTGGCTTGCTGCAAGGACCCCTACAGCATAACGTGCCGTGAGGGAGTAGAGGGGTAACGCGGACCTTCCAATAATGGCTTATTGGTTATGTCGTATTGTATGGAAGTAGTTGTACAGCTGCTTAGACCCTCCACACTGGGACATGTGACCGGGAGATCTCCGACGCACATGTGGCAATGCTGTTGCTTTGCTTCAAGTGACCTGAAACTCCATCCCATATTTCTGCGCACTTACCCTGCACATGTGAGTCGCACTTGAATTACAAGCAAAAGCCCAACCTTCAGGTCATGTCATATGATTGATATGATCCCCTTTGCTACGGTTCGAGTCTGGGTATCTTCCTTGAATGCTACATCAGCCCGAAAAGAAATTGAGGCTACGCTACTAGCCTTGCAACCACGCAACAGATTGATTACGCGAGACAACAAACGTCCCGAGCCTCGAATATCTGACGGTGAAACACGACCCAATACGATGATTTTAACGTCAGCATTGCAGTCGCTGTATAGGACCACTGATTGAATAAGACACACCTGATACGGAATCGGCATTGTCGCGAGATGAGCATAGTGGTAAAGATCATTTCGAGATGGGGCAAGGTGATGTGGGTGTCGAACGAGACGGCCTATGCTTGCGCTACGCAACTCATGATCAACGGTCAAGCAAAGAGATGACTCCCATGTCATCAAATAAACTTTGAAGGCTGGGAGCATAGAGGATGGACTGATAGTGTTACATGACAATGGATGAATATGACTTGGAAGTAATCTAGTAGGGTAGCCCACGGCGGCCACTCTTGGTCCAGGAGGTGGATCCCACGGTGCGAAAACTCACGGACCCTTGAAACATACGAAGGACGGCGAGACAACTACAGCATGAGCCCATAGTTTGGACCAGCCTTCTGATACCCATCCTCCCTAGTCCATCAAAGATCCAACATTCAGCTCTGTCTCAAGCTTCATCGTGGGCTGAATGAGACACCAAGACCAAGATGAACTTCTTCCTGAGTGACTGGTCATCCCCTGACCCGGTTGCCATCCTCCTCGTGACCGTCACAGTTGTGGTCTTCGTCATTCCCATCTTCATCCTCTTCCCTCCGATTCCTGTGGACTCCGACGATGTTCTAAGTCAGACTCATTCGAAAGTCGGCCTCGCACCTCCATCCGTTGCTCTTCCTCGTCGCATTAGCCCTTCGGCAGCCGCACCCACCACCAAACCCGAGATCCGAAGCCTTTGGATCTATCCGGTCAAGTCCTGCAAGGGAATTGAGGTCTCGAGGAGCAAGGTTCTGCCTACAGGACTTGAACATGACCGCTTGTATACCCTTGCCATCCTGCCGCAGTCTAACACCCAGGGTCAGAAGGAAGACTCAATCTGGAGATTCCAGACGCAACGCCAGCTTCCACTGCTCGCCAACGTGACGACGGATATCTGGCTGCCTGACGTGAACAAGACGAGTCGTGCACTTGGGCGTCCGAAGGAAGGCTTCGTCGTTCTTAAGTTCCCCTGGGCCGATAAGGGCTGGCGCGGACCTCTTCAACGATTCACAGCAAGACTCAGCAGAGGCTGGAACGCGGTCCCCCAGAAGGAGATCATGCTGCCAATCGAGTATCCATCTCCCGAAGAGCAGGAGCGTCTCGGGTACACAGTTGAAGAGGTCAAGGTCTGGAAAGAGACTGTTAAAGCACTCAACATGGGCAAAGAGATCCCACCGGAGCTGGGCCTCTATCTCGGCGTCAAGGGCGAACTCGGCCTGTTCAGAATGGATCCAGAACTCAAGCAGCGTGAAGTATTCCGTTGCGCGCCGAGAAAGGAAACATTGGGCTACCAGCCGATCGTTGGTTTCCAGGATGCGGTAAGCCTCTGCACCTAAGCGCATTTCAATAACACAGTGCTAAATTTAGCATTCAGTATCCTCTCCATCTTCTCAGTCTGCAGAGTGTGGCCGGTCTCGAGTCCATGATCAAGAAGGATGAGAACTTGCAATATCTTGACCCTCGGCGATTCCGTGCAAACATCATCGGTGAGCCTCCCTGTCGCTGCATGTGGTTGCCATTACTTACCGAGCCCACAGTCTCTGGCTCAGAGGCCTTCGCGGAGGACTCATGGAAGAAAATCAAGTGTGTACCGCGTAACGAAGAAGACGGCGACATTTGCGAGTTCGACGTTTCGTGTCGTACAGTCCGGTAAGTTTCGCCTGGCTTCCCAGTATTGGCACGCCAGGAGCTGACAAACCCGCGCAGCTGCAAGCTACCGAACGTCAACCCAGATGACGGCATCCGCCATAAGGAAGAGCCGGACTATGCTCTCAGACATCTTCGCGACGTCGACCCTGGGGCGAAAGGAATGGGATGTCTTGGGGTGCAGATGGTCCCCGTCTTCCCTGATGCTTGTACGACCAAAAACGTGGACGAGCTGAGCTTGATCATATCGGTTGGAATGGCCCTTGAGATTCAGGAAACGGGCGAGCACGTGTATATCAAGCAGTGAGTAGACAGCGAGGGCTATCTCATGTATTGGCAAGGTGTAAAGTAAACGTAAATTGGAGTACATGCCAAGAAACCGAACGCTCAAGTCCCATAAATCGTTCAACCTATCAGCCCGCCCAATCCTATTCGTGAAAACCCTTGTGCATCTCTTCATTATATCGTCTCAGATCTACTCCCGACCTCACTTCATGTCTGCAGGCGTCAAAGCTTGCACCATACTAGTGCCTTCGCTAAATCTTGTGCGGAAGATGCGGTTCGCATTCTGGAACATGCCATCCTTTAGACTGACAACAATAAACTGTGAGCCCTTGAAACGATTTTTTATCAAAAGCCCAATATTTTGCGTATGTGAAGGGTCCAGAGCAGCATCGACCTCGTCGAGAATGTACATTGGCGCGGGTTTGAACTGAAGAAGCGCCATAATGAGTGACAGCGCAACGAGTGATCTAGTGCTATTAGTATCGCGGTTGCTTTTGAAGAAAGGTGAGGGGTCAACGTACCTTTGCCCACCACTCAACTCCGTCAAGCTCTGCTTCCATACCTTGCCCAGGCAGACCTTGACCTCAAGTCCATCACTGATTGTCTTGCCCTCTGGCGGGTCCAGCTTCGCAAAACTGCCTCCCGGCAGCAACTCAGAGAAAATTTGACCAAAGTCACTGTTGACCTTCTCCCAAGTTTCCTGCAGCGCCTTCTTCTTGTAGTCATCGAGACTCTCGATAGTAGCCTCGATCTTCTGCTTGTCGCGGATCACCGTCTTGATCATATTCTTCAGCGTGGCCTCCTTCTTCTCGACGCTATCAATCATGTTCATAACCTTGGGATTGATCTTCTTTTTCATCCCCTGGAAGCGGTCGGTCAGGTTGCGCCGGGTGGCCTTGCATTCGGCAATGTTTTGGCCCTTGAAGTCGTAAGGCGTACCAGGGCGACCAAAGTTCTCCTTCTCATCGGCGATCCATTCATGTTCTGCTTCGAGGTGGGCCACATTCTCTGCTGCACCTTGTTGCTCCTTGTTGAACCTCTCGACCTGGTGGCCAAGCTTCTGCATTTCGAGACCTTCTTCCGTGAGCTGCGAGTTCTTTGACCGAGTGGCCTCTTCGAGAGCACGAAGCTCGTCGTCAAACTGGTGAAGCTTCGCCCTTTCGTCATCTAACTGGGCCTGAACGCTCTCAAAAGTTTCGGTCAAGGATGCTTGCTTTCCTGCAAGCTCTTCAAGGTCGATCTCCTGGGCTTTGATGGCCTGTTCGACCTCCTCCAACTGCTCCTTGGCAGCGGCCAGATCGCTGCCAAACTGCTCTTGATCCAGTTGCGCGCCTTGCTGCTCCTTTTGCAGGACCTTGACAGCCGCTGAACGTTTCTGCAGATCAGCACGCAGCTTATCAAGTGACTTTTGCAGCTCGACCAGCTTCGCGTCCTTGTTGTTGTCGAAATCCTTCATGTCTTTCTCGATTCGCTTGACGTCTGCACTTGCCTCTGTCTGCCGCGTCTTCGCTTCAACGATACTCTCCTTCAACTCGGCAATTGTCGTCTTCATATTCTCGACCTCTTGAATAATCGAAGAGGAGGAGTTGCCACTGATTTGCTCTTCCGCAAGTTTGATCTCATGAGCTTTCAGGTCAAGCTCTTGTTTGATTGACCGGCCGTGCTGCAGCTTCTCCTTTTCTCGTGAGATCTTATCCTGCACATCTCTGAGCGAACGCTCTGCTTCGCCAAGCTGACGATTGATGTTATTTAGACGCTGGAGAGTTACCAACACACCGCTGGAGTTCGGTGCGCTGCCTCCGGACAGTGTGCCTGAGGGATCATACGCATCGCCTTCGAGGGTGATGCTCCGCATGCGAACATTAGGATCGAACGTCACCTTCTTCGCAGTCTCGGCATCAGCGCAGACTAGAGTATTACCGAAGACATACTCCATAGCGGCCGACACCTCATCATCGTACCCGACAAGCGTCAAGGCTAGGTCGACTTTGCCGGGTGCGAGCTTTTGAGCCGTGGCAATCGCTTGCGCCGAAGCCTTGAACGCAGCGATCTTGTTCAGAGGAATGATGGTGACGCGCTTGCGAAGCTTGCCCCTTTGCAGCAGTTGTGTACCAGTCACTTCGCTGTCAACGACAACATTGTACAGGCGCCCACCAGCACAAATTTCCAAGGCAGTGCCGGCTTTCGTGTGCTCTTTATCGAGGGTGAAGAGCTGTGCAACGAGGCCCTTGACTTTGGAGCGATCGAAGTTCGGGACAGGATCGGCATAGTTGAAGTCGATATTCGCGACCTGACGCTTGAGCTTATCGGAATCTTGACGTAAGCCACGAATAGTCTGCTGCAGTGTAGATTCTTGCTTGTACATCTCATCTTCCTGTCCAGGCTCGAAGCCGAGTTTGCTGAGTTGCTTCTCCAGAGTGGATGCCTGGGCTTTGAGGCCATCTAAGTCATTAATGAGGGTGGCGTTCTGCTGCTTGGCGAGTTTGGCGCGGGGCTCTTCCTCCTTCAGACGCGACTGAAGATGCGTGATCTTGATTTTGGCTTGTTCCTGCTGTGTAGCGGCTGTCGTTGAGCGATTCCTTGCATCTTGCAATTGCCCTTGATAGCCGTTCTCTTGACCATCCTTGGAAGCGACACCAGTGAGCAGTGTTTGCAGGAGCTCTTCTTGCGATTCGGCATCATTGTTGAGCTTGGCCAGCTCCTCGTTGGCGGTATCGTACTTGCTTTTCATGACTTCGAATGTTGCGGTCTTGTCTTGGAGTGCAGCAGTGAGCTCCAAAACTGTCTTCTCCACAGCAGCTTTCTTCTCTTTCTCCTCTGCAAGACTCGACTTCTTGAGATCCATGGCTGTCGTCAAGCGCACAAGTTCGTTGGAGTGCTTTTTAGAACTTTCCTCCAGAGCTTGCGCTGCTCCGCCCTTCTTCATTTCCTTCTCTCGTTGTGACCGAACACGCTTGGCGTCTTCCTCCAGATGTGAAACCTCACTCTTCAGTCGTGCTGCTGATTCCTCCAGGTCTTTTTGCCGCTGCTTTTTGCCATCCAGATCAGCTGCCGATTGCTCGAGCTTCTCCTGACATCGCACGTAGTCATACGCCACGACCATGCGGGTCAAGCGTTCGAGATCATTCTGCGTCTGCTGGAAGTCGAGAAACGCCCTCTTCTCTCCGCGGAGTTTCTCCAATTTCGGTTCGATCTCATCTTTCAGAAGCTCTTTAAGTTCTTGAAGTTTCATCTCCTTCTTCGCCATGGTCTTGATCGCCTTGTCCCGGCGGTCTTCAAACATCCTGGTCCCTGCTGCTTCCTCAATCATACCCAAGATTTCGACCGCTTTCATGTTGAGCACTTTCGTAATCTTGCCTTGCATAATCAAGAAATTGGGATTGTTGATGTTCAGCTGGACAGACTGGAACAGGTTCTGTACTGTTTGTTGTTGTGCTCGATGTCCGTTGATCAAGTACTTGGACGTACCGCCCAGCACGATCTGACGGGTGACACTGATTGTCGCATATTCTTCGAAACCGATGGGGGACTTCTTCTTGTCGCGGTTGTCGAAAACGATAGTAACGCTAGCTTTTGTGACGCCAGCTTGTCCGCGCTTGTAGATCAGATCCTGAACCAGGGTTTAGCTTTTACCACAGCTCAATTATCTTCAAGGCTTACCTGGAGATTTTGAGCGCGGACAGTCGACATGTTCGTGATTCCGAGAACAAAACATATTGAATCGAGGATGTTGGACTTTCCACTACCATTGAGGCCAGTAATGGAGTTGAAGCTTTCGTCCCTGTTGCCTGTGAGCTTGCCATTCAATTTCACAGTCACGTTGCTGACTTACCATCCCGAAATAACCGTTCGCACCGCGTACGACTTGAAGCCCTGCAAGACCGATTCAGCAACAGCCCTATACATCAGGATAAACTTCACTTACGTCGATGATGACCTCGATTACCCTCATTTTGGCGCATGCGTCGTGGTCTGGTATGTTGGCCTTTGCTGAAGCGATCGCGATAGCTGAGCAACCACAGCCCCTCGTTCTGACGCGACAGGTGCCCAAGTAAACAAGCCCGCCTGTGTTTGCATTCTGATAAGCTTATCAGCACGTGTGTATGTCGGAGGCTTAGCTAAGGCTGTCACGTGTACACTAGCTAGCTGGTGCTGGAACTGGAGCGCGATCTTGGGCGTCCTTGCAAAAGTGCACTAACCCGATCTGGTCACCATCAAAACAAACCTAGGCCACTCATTCGGTCACCTACTGACCATCCACAATCGTAGCTGGACATCATCGACACCTCCAGCTTTCCGACATTGTTCCTGTGGCAGCGCTCCTCAAACCCGCCTCAATGTTATCATAGAACATTGTTTCCTTCTTTAATTGCGGCTACACTCTACCACCGCAAGGCAACTCCGGGTTGCAAGCGACTTACGACCATGGCCTCTATGAGAGGACCGCGACTCCAGGTCGGCACTGCCGCCTGGGTGAGCGAGGAACGTGCCTCTGCTACTCAAATCGTTGACTCGGAAGTGGAAGAGTTCTCGTACTCGGCCAGGAACGAGATGGACTGGTTGAATGAGCATATGGCCGGCATCTTCGATGAGAATGAAACGTACGCGTACCATGAATTGCCCGTCGGACCTCGCTTGCTAATTAGATGGCAGGAACTTTGCCGACACTTTCAAGACACCTGGAAAACTGCGAGGAAAGACTCCACGTACGGCACGCAGGCCTGTTGCAGCCGAAGGTCGCATTGTGAGTAATCTCCAGCGACCTCGCCGATCCTACTACGTAGCTAACGTGTTACAGCCGCTATCCGATGTCTTTGGCGCAACCCCGAATATCCCGTCAAGCCACTTCTCGCCACGAGGGAATCTTGTGAGGTCTCCCAAAGTTCTTCGCGACACAGTTATTACTTCTCCAGAGGCTCTTCGTTCGCCCTCGCCGCGAAAACAGATGGCAGCCCCGAGGGCCAAGGAGCCTTTGCCGGACACACAGGATTCCGGATATTACGGCAGCCAGGATATGGCACAAGCATCTCAATCTTTCCGTGACCTTCCTGGATCACAGGATCGTTTTGCTCTCCACACCGCAACACATGTTCCACTCAAAATGAGTCCTGCTCGTGCGCTGCCAGGCGAGTCACCCGAAAAGACTTTCCAGACTGCACGAGAAGAACAGACAACACGAACATGGACTGAGAGACCTGTCAGTATGGATGAGACTGGCGTCGTTGACGAAGATCCCTTCGTACTCGAGGACCAGGCGTCCTCTCCACTTCAGTCAAAGGACAGCCAAGACCCCGAGGCCGGTGACGTGAACGACGTCGAGCAAAGTCATGACGATACCCACACTGATGCTGAACACTCTCCTTCCGAAAGTTCAAGTCCGGTAAGACGTGTGGACCGCACGAGTGGCATCAATTTCGCGCCTTTCCCTGCTAGAGACCCATTACCTATTGTCAAGGCCAAAGGGGCTCGGGGATCCCGGGTCAGCTATCTTGACAGCAGGTCAAGCTACTACGGCCAGGCTATGGGGAAAAGTCTCGGCAACGTTACAGTTCATGCCAGCGATGATGATGATCATGACGAGGCTATGACAATGGGCGACGCGCAGTTCGGAACTGTACAAACGAAATACGAGGACCTTGCGGCAGATCATTCCAAGAGACAGACCCAGCGCCTCCAGGACCAGATCTCCTTGTTAGGAAAACCACAAGCTCACAGCGAACGGCCTACCAAATCGATCTCAGACGGTATGGCAGCGCAAAAGCCCGTTGAGCAACCAGTTCAGGCTACCCCAACCTTGAAATCACCCTCGCCATTTCCCATGGCGACGCTGAAGTCTACACCTGGCGCTTTCCCCGAAGATGAGGATGACTGGATCCAGCCTCCTCCTGTTTCCCGTGAATCTGTGCTCAGTCCTCGCCCTTTTCTCCCGAAGAGCCACACTGCCGACATCATGGAGGGCATACATGACGCTGCGGCTTCAAGAGAACTGATGGACACCATCACTTCTCCCCAACGCCAATTGTCTCACGAGGCGCAAAGACCGGCAACATCATCCGAACACTTCTCTTCAACAAGGCCTGACCCAGCATCTTCTCCTTTGATGGTAAAGCAGACTCCAGCGCTTCACAAGGCCGCTACTGTTGCAGATATGAGGCTCGCGTCAACAGCGACAATTCCAGCACCAGGCGCTTCACCGAAATCGCCAACCCGCAGCTACCGCGACAGTCCGTTCAAACACATTAAACATGTCAAGAACCAATTGTCCTCAATTTTCAAAAGTTCTAGAGTCCTTATGGCAAGTGGCGCTGCCCTTAGTGCGGAGGGCAAATCATCCATACTTTCACCATCAGTCACACGGCTAGCCCAATTTCCTGGTCCTTCGATGGAGTCTCTGGCTGAGAAGCCACTTCAGGCCATACAGCTTGAGCCCTATGTACCAGAGGCCAGCCCGACTCGGTATACTGGCAAGCGCACACGTGCATCGATCGAGAAGGAGAAAGAAGACAAAAAACGGGACAAGGAGACTCGGTGCAGAGAAGAACAGGCTGAGAAGCTTGAGAAGGTTCGTGCTCAGGAGCGAGAGAAGGCTCGTGATTTCTCCAAGGACAAAGAAACGTTCGCGAAGCAAACCCCGGCGGCTTGGAAAGATGCGGCACAGGCGCAGAAGACACCAAAGACTACGCGTAGCAGTCCTCGAAAGCTCAAGCATACCGAAGAAGGCGCTATCCACCCTGCTGAGTCCGATGCCGACATGTTCGACGCGCCTTCCACCATCCCTCCGCCTGCTCCGCGCTCAGTTGGTCCCGCTTCCGCCCTGCGGACAAGAGAGCTCAAACGACCGATCAAGCCTGTCAAGGAGACGTTGTCGAAACCGAAACTGGCCCCGACCGTCATTAAGGTCAAACCTGGCTCACAACACTCCCAACTTCTCACCTCCAATAATGCAGCGTCTGCTTCATCGAACGAAGTAGAGGCTACGCCCCAGCCACCGGTCAAACATCCACAGCTGAACAGTAAGGCGAGCCAAGCCTCACTCAAGAACAAGCCCTCAACTCAGAGTTTGAGAGCCGCAGCTCCCACCGGGCGTATGAAGCCAGTGGACGCCGCTGCAAAGAAGAAGGAGCAAGACGAACGTGAGGCCCTGAGACGACGAGAAGCGAAAGCAGATTCCGACAGGAAAAGAGCGGCGGCCCAAGAAGAACAAAGGAAGGCTGAGCAACTCCGGCGACAAGAAACGGAGCGCCAAAAACAGCAAGAAAGGGAACAGCTCACGCAAGCAGAAGCCAAGAAGAACGCGCAAAGGCAAGCGACCATTGAGAGAGCCAAGCAGACAAGGGCGCCGCCACCAGCAGCTCGTAATCAGATTCAGGCACCACAAGAATATGCACAACACCAAGAGAAGAGGATCTCAACTCTCTCACACGCAAAGACCGACAGCTCAAGGCCGCCTTCCCGAATGACGTCGGGGTTGCCACGATCTCAAGATGAGACTGGCCGCCCGACAGGATCGCACCACATGAAGCTCGGTGCGAAAAGGACTCTGCCCGCAGAGTCAGGGCCTTCTCAGCAAGCCAAGGATTCGAAGCGTCCACGAACAAGCAACGAATTTGATGATGAACATGATGGCGAGAACCACCCCAACATCAAAGGTCCTCCTGTCCGGCCATCGAATGGCTTTAAGAAAGTGAGTTTTCAAGCCTGATCTCGTACATATTCATACTGACAACCATAGGACATTCCGCCAAAGGCCACCAATCTTTTCAAGGCTACCGTGACGGCCCAGCAAGCATTGGCTCAGGTTACTTCAGGCGCGATCCCGTTCGCGCCACACGGCAAATCCGCTGCAGGCCACCCAACGAAGACTCCCGTGCGGACAACGGCCCTGAACGGCATGAAGGCATCAGCTGCTAAGTCAGCTGCGAAATCGTCACCCAAGTTCCAAAATGGCGAAGATATTGAGCTGGCGGAAATCCAAACCGATGACGAGGACGACGAGGACGACGACCATCGTGGGATGATTGCCGATTGGGCGAATTCGCCCAATCTGCGTCGTATCCTCATAGAGCAGGAGCCCGTGGATCCATCCCAAATTTTCGGCATCGCACAGCCACTGGATATGGAGAAGGTCTTTAACAAGAGCAAGGAGAAGTTCAGCAAATTCCGAGCTCGCACCTCAAGTGCCAATTGGG
>WNLN01000331.1:0-35625 GCA_021347865.1 Sarocladiaceae sp. CBMAI 1973
AGTGAACGGAGCTGCTGACGTTGGCGTTGCTCACTGAGAGAATTACAGCTGACTGAGTCGCTGTAAGCAGCACCGTTTAGGGGGAACGGTGGCGCCGGTTCCACGTCCGCCTTTTCGTGAAAACTTGACTGACGCTCCTGCAGTCAACTTGACTCCCAAATCCGACCGAAGCCGATGAGTCCTACGAGTGAGTGAGTTTTACTTGGCAGTCGTTGCAATAAGATCCTATGGCTAGCGCCCAGACTAAGAATAAAGCCCATTTTGTTAGTGCTGACCTGCAACTTGTCCACTCGCTCCACGCGACAAGCGATCTATCGTCTCCGCGTACCCACCTAAGGTACTGTATCTCGCATTCATCATCGTGAATCTTGGTCGCCATGATCATTCAGCACAAACACCATGAGACTCGCCGCTCGTCAATCTAAGCCGGCTGCGGGGACAGGGGACCCAGACATGGCAACGTCCCTCGCATCTTCAGATGTGGCATTGCAGCAAAGCGCCGACCTTCCCGCCACTACCACTCGGCCATGTCCTGCTTCCAAGCGCGACAAACTTGCGGGCAAACAGGATGGCGACGACCAAGGACGCAAGCGGATGCGTGGTAGGCCACGACTAGACATGGACCCTGCAACAGTTGCCGACGTGAGTTTGTCCAGTAAATGATTCATGTTTTTCTATTCCATGGCTTTTTGAGTCCATCACTAACAACGCACTTCCAGCGCCGTCGAGCACAGCTCCGGGTTGCTCAACGTGCATATCGAGATCGCAAAGAAGGCACCCTGTCCACATTGGAGAAGAGAGTGCAGACACTCGAGAAGCAGCAAGAGAGCTTGAACCTCGACCTGACTGGTCTTTATGATGAGTTCCTGGCCCAGGGGCTTGGCAACATCACGCCGGCTCTCGCGAATCGTCTGAAGTCACTCGTCGATCAGACTGCAGTGATCGCTGTGCGTAGTGGTTCAGCATCCGCACAAAGGAGCGGGTCGTCTGGAGTCGATAGCCAGGGTGCTGAGACTAGCCAGGAGCCTTCTGGGCCAGAGTCGATTGAAGGCGCTTCCAAGGCGAACACAACGTTCTCGTCATCGAGCCAGGACGACAGTTTCAGCAGCTCGTCTTCCGCCTCGGCAATTGTGACCCATAACCCGCACGCAAATACATACCTTCCACCAGATGCTGTCACCGGTGGGTTCTCCATGCTCAGAGCCGACTCGCTTGAGCCGGTACCTGTCTACATTGAGTGCATGGGATGGACGGCTTCATATGCCTTCAGGGAGAAAACATTCGGGCGCCGCATACAACGTATCGCTCTAGAAGGGGCCAACGTCATGTGTCATCAACTCTACCCGGATCCAGACATCTACAATGCCATCTTCGGGTTCTGTCTCCTTTGGGAGTCAAAAGACGAGATACGTGAGAGGATCCTAAGGCTAGTTCGACGTCATGAAACGGAGACTCTCGACGACTGGTCATTCCCATTCCCAAGCCTCGGGCAGATGGGGCGCTTAGCGGCAACTGCACCACTTGAAAAGATACAAGGAGGAATGCCGGGGCAGCCAGGTTACCTCCCAATTGGGAACTATAACACAACAATCAGTGCGGGTCAGAAGGACAATCTACGCACAGAACCATTCATGGGGCCATTCGAACCTCATGTTGAGTCGGCGAGGGACTCATATCTCGACCAACAGATGCACATGCTGTTTCCGGACTTCGAGGGACACTTCTACGACCCGAACGATACTGAACTATACTTACGTCTACGTGGCATCGTGATTCCAGAGCAGGCAGACTTCGTTACAGCTGAAGTCAACCTCGACGACTTCTCAACGCAAGACACCAACTTCGGCCAAGGGGGCATACCCTTGGACCCAAGCCTGCACACGAGCGTCAAGTCCGAGGCTACAGATGTTGATATGTGGAGGCTCACAGTCTTGAACCGCGACGGCCCAGGTAGCCTACAGGCCATGCTCCCCAACACCTTCCTCACGCGTGTGGACTGGGCTAGTCCCAGCGGAGACTCGAGCATGTTCCCACCCTCGAACTACACGTTGTCTCCGGAGGAGACCTATACCGAGATTGAAGCACGCGTCTTCAGGGGGCGGAAAGTCAAGGTGTCAATTGATATCAATCGTCTTATTGCAGGTATGTAATTGCACGAGCGATTCATTTGTAGATTCCTGTAGCTAAGCTTTAATTCGCAGAGCTCATTCGGTACACGGTATGTCTTGGCCGGTGTCCTGGTGTCCGGCCCAGGCACATCAACTTGGCGGTCAAAATGGCATCGACAGTATTGGCATGATCTATTGCAGCTTGTGAGTTCGTTGAGAATCTTATCTTGTTCGATCCAGGACTTTGACAAAGGCTCGAAGACCTCTCACACTCATGTCCTCACGCCATATGTGGGGGTGGGGGAAACTGGCGGGGTCAGAGCTACCACGACATGTAACCTTCACCCACCTTCGTACTCTTCCAACCATCCAGCCAAGACTCATCTTCACCAGAGCAAGCACACCCCGAGAGAACGGGATTCTAAGGGCTCGTCTCGCATAAGTCACCAAAATTGTTGGAAATGGAGTACGCAGCTGAGAAGCGACCAGGCGCTATTGCTTTCAAGCCGCGCCTGGTCATTCACGGTGGCGCAGGAAACATCACCCGCGATAAGCTTTCGCCAGAGCAATATGCTGCATACAGGCATGCGCTGCTTACAATTGTATGATGATCTAGCCACCCGGCATTCTCATTCTTGGATCGGCGATATTGATGACCAGTACAGATAAGCGATACCAGAAGATTCATGGAGTCCTCGACATCCGCATCAGGCAAAGTAGAAAGCGCACTTGGCTCAAAAGACATGCCATCGGCATTGGAAATTGCAGCATATGCTGTTGAGCAGCTGGAGAACAACCCGTTGTTCAATAGCGGCCATGGAGCGGTCTTCACCCGCGACGGCATCAACGAACTCGAAGCGTCTGTAATGGTGTCTCGAGGTCATCGAAAACGTGGCGTGGGTGTTACTGGGCTCAAGCATGTTCGCAACCCCATCAAGCTCGCAAAGATGATGCTAGAGCATGGTGACGAGGACCTCATTACTCCATCTGCAAATCCAGCAGGGACATACAGATTGGACATTCCCTCTGCACAGGGTCACACGCTGCTTCATGGTGCTGCAGCCGAGCAGCTGGCAGAAGACTATGGACTGGGTCTGGTCAACTCAAGCTATTTCTTCACGCAACAGCGATGGGACGAGCATATCCGCGCTCTGAATCGGGAGAAAGCCGGCACAGGGCTGAGCACTTGGGATGTCGACGAATACCTGCCTCAAGGGACCTGTGGTGCTGTGGCTCTGGACGAGACAGGAACAATATGCGTTGCGACGAGTACCGGCGGAATGACGAACAAGCTTACGGGCCGCATTGGAGACACGCCTGTGCCGGGTGCAGGCTTCTGGGCTGAGGAATGGGTTGAGAATGGAGACCCGACTGGGGCCGGACTGCTCGACAAGATATCTTCCAAGCTTCAAGGCTCCGGGCCTAGTATTGTCTTGTCGAAATACTTGCAAGGTCTACTGGCTGAGTGCATGGGTGGCATGAGTGTACCACCACCGCTGTCGCCACAACAGTGGCTCCTGAATCGTGGACTACACACTACCCGCGCCATGGGTGCATCTGGCACAGGCAATGGAGACTCTTTCATGCGGACAAGCGCATTGCGGACCATGGCAGCCATGGCTCGCTGGAAGCCAGAGGCCAGTTCAAAGTCCATCACACACGTTGCCGGGCCAAGCGGTGAATTGCAGAGAAGTGCTGGCGATCGATGGGGCAAGACTGGCGAAGGCGCAGGGGGCATTATCGGCATAGAAACTGCGGTCGTGAGAGACTCTCAGGGTAGAGTGATTGATACCAGGTCGGAGATTTTGATGGACTACAATTGTGGTGGGATGTTCCGAGCGTGGGTTGACGATGATGGGAAAGCGATTATGAGTATTTGGTCCAACACGGGCGCCGACGAGCTTGACTAGACCTGAATGTACTCAGACTTTTGTCGCCCTACCTAATCAAGCTTTTTGACAGTCTATGTATTGCAGTATATACACTATCTGCATGAGTGAATACGGAATGTCGAATATGTACAATGTCGCACTGCTCATGTATGCAACGCGCCGCCTCACTCGGATCCCTGTACGGCCAACCAAGTTCGACGTCGCCGGCTCCCGGTCTGACAAGCCACGCCGAAAATGTGAGACAAAGTCACCTTCTATTCCTTCCTTCGTTTCTGCTCCGTCTTCTATGGCTTTCTTCCCCCGCTCCACCGGCGTCTCCCGTTGTGGATCTTTGGATCTTTAATGCCCCGATGCGGCTCGCCGATGCTTGGACTCCACAAGGCGCGAACGTGGGGTAGGGGCGGAGAAAGTGCGAGGTCCGAGGGGCCTGATCTTTAAAAGTGTGCAACACATTCATGATTCCGTCAGGTACGGTTTGAGCCTTTGTATAGCTTTCATACGTCATTTCACGAACATTCATTCATCGGACACATATTTTGCAGTTCAGACTTTACGGCTCAGATATATCACGCGCGCATCTACATAAGAACATCATGCCACTAACCGCCATTCCCGCGTCCGCAGACGACGCCTCCTCGTCCATCACAGTCGAAAACGCAGCCTACGCCGGCGGCCCCCTCTCCGGTATCCTCTTCCCCGGGCCCTTCCCCGCCGAAACATCCTCCAACTCCCGTCCCGCCCAACTCGCCCAAGAACTCCGTGAAGATCCCACTGTGCGTTTCTGGAAGGTCGTGGACACTGGTTTGGAGTCTGAGGGCAAGGATGGGAGGATTGCATTTGCAAAGTGGTTGGTGAGGGACGAGAGCTGGGAGCCGAAGGAGAGGGAGTTTGGGGAGGGGTCGAATGTGGAGGCTTGTCGGATCTTGTTTGGGCAGATGGCTGAGGCTTATAATGAAAGGTGGTTGGGCAAGGCTCATGTTCGTAAGTCAACTCTTCTCTCATTTACACACGAATGTGTCCAAGTCCTGTCAATTGCACTAGCTTACCATGGGAGGAATGCAGACTTCAAACTCCTCCACACACTTCCAGAGCAACAAGGTCGAGGTGCCGGCTCGCTGCTTCTGAAAGCTGCCGCCGAAGAAGCTGATAAACTTGGTCTGCCTGCCTACCTCGAGGCTACGGAAGCGGGCAAGCCTTTGTACGAGAAATTTGGGTTCAAGGAGTGTGGGCAGGTGGTAGGGGATTTCTCCAAGTGGGGAGGGCCGAAGGCGCATGTGAATTATTTGATGATCAGGGACGCAAAGGCATAAAGAGAGTGAAGGTTGATGCGACTTGGAAGTCTTGTAGCAGACTTGAGGCTGTGGAGAGGCTGTGATGTGTACGAGATGCTGAGATGAAACGGAAAATTCCAAAAGACACAAACGAGACACACAAGATCATACTACGCACGCATAGATGACACCTGACTTTCCACGTCCGCGAAGTTTTGTGCATGGCTGCGATTGTGAAGCTATCTATAAATTGCTTCCTGTAAGGGTATCATGTGTTTGATTTTCTGCCTTTCCCCGGCCAACCTGGCCTCTGAAGGCCCGCACCTCATTCTATTGGAAGGATGGCGCCGGGAAATTGGCCATGTAGTAACTGCTCGTGGCAAATGGTAACGTCGATGAGACATGCCGTGACATAGGGATGTTATTGCTGTGGAAGGGTGGTGCTGGAAAACCAATCGGCGCAGATGGGTTGCTGTCGAGTGGTGATGCCACGAGATTATCGTATGTGTTTGGAAACGACCCGTCTGGATCTGTTGACTGTCGTTTCGCTTCTCGCCCTATCAAGGCTTCGATCGTGTCAAGTGCTGGTCGCCCTCGTTTCCGGGTCGTTAATGTTCGCGTCTCTTTCCTCAGCCGCAGCTTCACGCCCTGGTCGCTGAACATTCGAGTCAAGGCTGTTGATTCGGTCATGCCCGGGAATCTTCGAGGTGCATAGACTGTGAAAACGTTGCTAACGAGCTCAGAGACAAAGCAGTAGCTCCCATTCTCCGGGAAAGGATCACGTTCGTATAGTGTGAATCGAAGCCGATAGCGCCCCTCCTGCTTCACGCACAAGTCGCCAAACACGAAGAATCCCCCTTCAGAGGATAACGAGTCTTTCAGGCGATGTATGGAAGAGACCAAAGATCCTGTCATATATGTTGATGATATCTCGGGGAGTTTAGTATGAATGTCGAAATCTTCGGGCACAAGCGTCGACGTGAGAAACAAGTATGGACCTGCAGAAGCATGAGATCATATCCATTCGACAAGTTAAGCTGTCCATGGCTTACTCACTGTTGTAAAGGTCACTCTTGATCTCGTTCCTCTTGTCAACCAGCTGTACTACCGGTGGTGGGTCAATTGGCTTGCGATCTGCGATACATGTCAGTATCAGTATTCAGTACCAACATTTTTGGTAACGCGAACCTTTCTCCTTCCCCAATGCAACTCTCGCATGCAATGGAGCTTGCCGTAATACTAGCATAAGTTGTGAATTCCCAACAAACTTGGTCTGTGTCCCGCTGTTGTCAGGCAGCGAGGGCAAATCGCCCAAGCCAGAATATAGGTGTCCCAGAGATGGATGCTGGGGCGTCTGAAAGTGATCTCCATAGCCGAAGTTCTGCTGGTTTGTCGCCATGGCCTCATCAACCACTGGCCCATCGACCAGTTGCTCCTGCCGCTCCTGCCAGAGCTTTCCGACTGTGGGGAAAGCCCGTACCGTTCGTCCCTCACACCGGTATCAGTCGGTTGCAGTAGGACCAGATTTCCAAAGTGCAATCGGTCACTGATCGAGGCCTTTATGTTCTGAAAGTGTACAGAGTTGCTGGAGCGTAGCCTGACCAACTCGTAGATGCGAGTCTCTCTTCTCAATGCAACCAAAGCTTTGAAGTACCAGTGTCCGCAGACAGCAATGCCACTGGGTTCCCAACTCGCTGCAAGGCTGTCTTGTTGCTGGGAGAGGACGGTTGAAGTACAACCTCCTGTCGAGGTCTTGAACGTGTCCGTTCGCCTCTCCAAATTTCGGGTTCAAGCACGCGCGTTCCTGCGATTCGTGCCGTTCGAGAGGTGTGTTTCTGTGACCAATAGAAAGTCCTGGGCCTTGGAAGCGATCGTCTTCGAATTTATAATACAGCCGCAGTTCCGAACGATAGTTGCGACGCTCAACTCCAGACGAAATCGTCAATGACTACCCTCGTCGGATGTTCGACACCCGCACGTCCCCGCCCCGACGAAGATCAGATAGCTGAGCTGTCCAATTGTCGATGCCGAGTCGTTAGTGCTGTACTCAGTGTCCGTCGCATGAGGTATAGTCCACTCAAGCTATAGTCCAGTGCTGAGCGGATTGCTGGATGGCCGTTCAGGATGTAAAGATGATAGAGCGAAGGGGAGGGAGTGCCCGCGGAGAGGCGTCTTCACTCTGATGTATGTTTGCGCCAGGACTGGTACAATCGCCTTCAAGCGGAAGTGACAGGGTTCAAGGCTCAAGAAGACCGTGGCACAAGCGGTGGTTTACGACTCCCGGGGGTGGCTGCAGAGCGGCTCAGTAGTCGGCACGAGGGAATGACGAGACCTTAAGAAGTCGAATATGAGGTTGCGAAGGTCTAAGAAGAATGAACGGGTTACCCACAGATCGAGTTCAGCCTCCAACGGAGTCGATAGCTTCCGAAAGAAGATCCAGGACCAATATCACTGATCCATGTGCCGTCGAAAACGGGGAGAACATCCGTGGTGAGAAAGGCGGACTCTCACATGCAGCGCGGAGCAGAGTTGCATAAGGTCAGAGACCCAGAGCAGAAGCGCGCAGGAGGAGGGGGGGCTGACGTTCGTGTCGCGAATCTCATAACACAGAGCTAAGTTAGTGGTAGGATTATATCAATGTGGTATTGCGTTGGGGGCGGATGGGGGAACCCATGCCGGCCGTTAACAGGAGTGACAGACGGCACAACGAATGTTGGACAGCCCACATGGAGTCGATTATGGACGAATAGCTGAGCAGGCCGCGACAGATAGCGAGGGAGGGAGGGGGGTCGACCAAGCCTTGAGCTTCCATACCAGGGTGGCCTGCCGCCCATCCTGGCCTGTAGAGGAACAACTCTGTGGTGCTCTGCCGTCCCCATCTTTAGCAATGGGCACCACCTCGGGCGTGTAAGTAAGCACAAAGTACACTAATGGTATAACTTGGCAGCTCTGTGGTATGAACAGCCTACAACAGCTTTGATGAGCTGGACAGTGAAGCGCAGAGCGAAATGGCCTCTCCCGATTCGGGCTATAAGTCCTGACGAGGTCATAGGCCGGCTACATCGGGCATTGGAGCGAACACATAGTTGTACATCTTGCTCCGTTCATCCGATAGCGTATTCGTGAGAATGACTGAGGGTCGTCTGAATCGCCCTTGTCGCTCATTGAAAGGTTCAAGCGATCGACTCGTCCCCGTGGAAGGAGCACATGTCTCATCCGAACTCTGCGATGTGTTTTGGTTCTGAGCACGTCCGCCACGGAGCGGCGCATCTGCGACAGGACGATCGAGTCGAGGGGATCTTGGTCTCAATCGGAACTGCGCCTTCCATGGTTCGGCCCCGTCGGTCTCAAGATGTCTGAAACCTTGCCGCATAAACACTTGTGATCTACATGCACGCAACTTTCGAAGGTGGTGGCATGCAATACCGACATAGCAGCCTGGGGCTTCCTGACATGCCAGCTATTAGAAGGGGCACGTAATATCGCACAGGGGACGCGGTGGGCAGCAGAATAAGAAACCCTGCTAGGCTCGCGGGTCCGGAGCATTAAGAGGGCAATGACAGGCCATCTTGGCTTGCCAATATCAAGGATGTGTGTCCCATTTACCACTCTTGCAAAGCGATCCAGTGTGGGACCAGGATCGACCCAAGTGTTGCTCTTCCTAGTAAGAAGCACAACCTCGTGCGGCTTCGAGATGATCGTTGTCCCGAGAAGCCATTGGCTTACCGGACAAGCCAAAGTACTCTGATCTGCTGGCTGTCCTGGGTGATGGCCAAACGTGACGAGACTCGCGAAAGTTGACGTCTAACGCATAACATGCCAATTGCAGATTGTTCAAGATATGCTGCTTTGCAATTCATGACAACACAACTCGAATCATGCATGGAACCTGCAGTGGAGACTTGACATTCAGATAATGGTGGACCAAGGGCCCAATGACCAGCGGCACTTGGCTTGCCTGACGGAGATCATCCCAGGCTGTTTGCAGGAAGCAGGGTTCAGGAAGGCGGAAACTGCTTCGAGCCTTGGAAGTAGTCCTTGCTCCCCGCGGCGCGCCCCAGTCTTGTGGCGGCGCTTTGATGTCTTGATGCCACATCTTTCACGCGTTTTCTGCGTCGATGTATCGCAGTTCTTACAGCCTTTTACAGCCTTTTGCTGGGATCGTCAATACTTTTCTACGGCCACAGTCGAAGAGATTGCGCTTTAGTGAGTCCCCGTGTCTTCTTGTTACCGCTTCATCGCGTGGTCTGGGGAACGAGATGCAGCGAGACCCTTGGCGCCGATGCACTGAGACACACTGGGTGTCTAGCGTGGCCGGATCGGGAGTTCCAGCGAATTTCCCTAACGGCACGATCGACCAGGGGTCTTGAGCTTGACCATCGGCCCATGAGACGACGAGGCTGTGCCAGTCTCGCAAGCGCTTCATCGGCGCGTGAAATGCGCTGGCCCCCTCGTGGCAACACCCCAGGTGATATTGTGGGAAGAAGAATCGTGCCAACGTCCGAACGAGGCGCACGGAGGAGAATTCCTGAAGCGTAGAGGCGAACAGGGAACACCTGGGACACAAAAGGTCCAGCTCAGGCTTAGTTCAGGCGAGGCTCGATCTGCCGAGCTTTGGAACCCTCAGTAGCAGCGGGGCACTGCAGCCAACATGTCCTAAGCTTCAGGCATTCCCAAGAGCACGCGGCAGATCACAGAGCTGGAGTGGAATACAAAGGCAGTATCAGGCTTTTGTCAGCAGAGCGTGTTTCCATGTTGGCGGTGGACAGGTACCTGGCAAATTAACGTGCAGGCCTTGACAAGGTCGCAGGCGGGCGCTGTGCATGGCAGGAGGAGCTCAACCCAGCTTAAAGGGTTGCAGGCGCGGTGGATTTGTCGTGCCAGGGCGAAGACTCCAGAGTGGATCGCGTCGGAGTGGGCCGATGATTGTCCCGGTTTAGACCGTGCGTTGCATCGAAGAGCCAGCCACGACGTTCTCGTCGAGCCTTGTTTGTTTGCTGATGTGCATTCGGTACCAAGCATAGTAGCTACAGCTACGAGAAACTCGTACCTTCGGCAGCAGCTTGAGGCACAGCAGCATAAGACAGAACTGGTGCAGCTGTCCATAGTGTTGATGGCACCTTGGACTTCCCAAGTCTTGACTGGCGCGCTGCGAGAGGACGATCCGCTGTGGTTGCAATGGCGCGTCGCGAAAATCCCGAGTGAGCATAATCTCCTTCGAGCGATAACCCTGCCTATAACACAGGAAGGTGTGTATTCGTTGTCGCGTGCTATAGGGCAACTACGCCAGCGGGAGCTCTAATTGTGGCATGTAACGATGGACGACAGACGACGGTGATGGTGAGGCCGGTGAAGTGGAGGCTGTTGGGCTGAGAGTATGTGGTGGAGACCAAGCCTGAGCTTGACAGGGCGGCACTTGGAACTGGTACAGTACAAACACTGTAGAACTGCACACAACAGAGTTGAACGGGAAGAAGCAATCTCGCACAGTGCGCTCTCAACGGTTGTCTCCACTCAGAAGCGGGTCGTGAACGGATGTGCCCCACTCACTCCTCCAAGCACCTGGGAGGTGCAACCTTTAGCAGACTCCGGGCAGTGGAGACATGCAGTGCTTTGCCATGCCCCTGCGCAACTGAAGTGCTGGTGCACTTTACTACAACACGGTGTGCAGTGGTCATCAAAACACAACGGAGAAGTAGGAACCGGGAACGGCCCACTTCTTCTTCTTCCTCCTTCAGCACTACAGCCATTGGTTCAAGCCGGTTCACTTCCTCTTGACGCATACTGGCAGGTAAGGTACGATCCAGGTACGTGCTCATTATTGTTTCTTGTCCCGGATGCCGGGTCATTTGGTGTGAGGGTAATTCATGGAGGTCGTTGGATTTCTTTCTCACTGCCTCGGTCACCCTATATGTACAAGTCAAGTCTCAATATCACAACATTTAGCGTACATGCAGCGCGGCGTGGACTATCCGTCCTTTTGAAATTGGTCGATTGTCATAGCATTGCACTGCCAGCTCATTCCTGACATTTCACAGCCACCTCCCGTCATGCACAACCGAACATGCAAACACTCGACAAATCCTGACGCGAGCTCGAGGGCCGCATCGTCTCGCTGAAACCATGCCGTCAACATGACACATTATCTCCAGCGCTGTTCGGGTTGTCTGTCCGAAACCCCACAAGCCGCGACTTGCCTGCCATAGTCAGCAAGTAAGCCTTCATGAAAATATCACTGACCAGATCCATCGTCACGACGCTACGCATTACTCGCTTGTCGATGCCTGAAACTTTGACACCTTTGGCACTTGACACTGACACGCTGGACGCAGCATTGCAAAACGGAGCCCCCCTTTGGCAAGAGCGCCGATATTGGCTGCATTTTGACAAGCTCAATTCGTTGACCATCTGTGGCTGGCCGGGTAAAGTGTTTGGCCTGGTCCTAGCTCATGAACCATGTCAGGCCGACGCGTCCACTACGGCAAGGAACACAGAGAGTGAGAGGTCACCTCCGCATTCCCCAAAGAGACTATTATCATTGATGTATGTGGCGCGGCCTGTCCGCGCTCGATGGTCCATCGAAGCTTGATGCGTCACACTGCGGATATTTCTGCAGGTCAGGGCACCTCACCACGAGAGCAAAGCCTGGGGGAGCTGCAAGGCCGATCATCGTTCCATCCGGCATCCAAATCCGATCAGAGCTGTCGCTGAGCCTGGCCCGAACAGGCTGTCCTCAAATGCAAGGGGACTTCTTCCGGTCACTAAGCCCCAGCACTGGGTGTTTAGCGCCTACTTTCGGCGCAATGTCCTTGCTCGTGGGTGTTTCCAGACCAGGCCAATACCAACGTCGATTCAACCAGTTCAGAGAACATCAAATTTCAGAAAATCATGATCGATCGTGCTCAGCGCGTGATTGCGCGAAAGGGGATACTGTGCCTCAGCCTGCTAAGGATTCGATGCAGGACACCAGTGCAAGCATGAACGCCCGCAGTTCGACACGAACAGAATTGTGCAGGTCCAAGATGCCGTGATTATGGTAGTCACAAGTAGTTGACCCTTGTTGGCTTTGAGGAATGACCAACCCACCCTCAGCTCTATTCTAACTGCTTGTGACTCGGTGCCACGCGACTAGTTGTGAAGACGAGCTCGCTACGAAGAGTAGAGCAATCACGCACTCGCCGGTTCTTGGTCTCGGATGAACCCCTGCCTGAAGCTTCTGACACTTTCCAGGCTAGGGCGAAGTGCCCTGCTTCATAGATGTCAAGCATCTTCTTCTGGGGCATCAGACGCTTTCTTCAGGGATCTGGGATCTCATCGCTTCAAGCAGCAAGCTAGGTACCCATCGTTCGACAAACGAAACAAAGTGCTTTGTGTCAGCTGCTCTCGATCTGTTTCATGCGCTGTCAAGGATATCTCAGGCCCCAAAAAGGATCGCAAATGGAGGTGCATGCTGAAATCGCGAGTCACTCATTTTAACTTACCGATCGGACAATTTTCCAGACACGAACCGATGTCCGCTCGGCCCGCAGAATGACACGCAAACAAAGAGCCAATTCGAACGTTGGCTCATCTCCTCGCATGCCACTCGAAAAGGTGATTGGGTGGGTGCCCGCAATGTCCTTCGGCTACAGGGCAAGCACTCGAAGCGAGCTATATATTCGCGCTCTTATTACAAGGTTCAATGGCTCACGCAGTGTGTCTCTGCTCTATTCGGTCGAGGCTCTATGGGCACAAGTTGCTTTTCGGATCTCGTTCTGTCACTGCCTCGGAAAATTACGAACCCTGACCATGTCAATTCCATGGGTTATGGTCCACGCACACACGGCTGCCCAACTCCCTTCTGGTTGTAAGAGCATGGGCTGCCTTACGAGGTAAATTCAAGATGTCAACAAGAACTTCTGCGTTGAAGACGACCTTCATGGTGCCGGGTCCGATTTTTGGCTATACAAGCCAGAAAGCGACAAAGAATAATTTACCGCTCCGTCGACGGCAAATGCTACGGCTGTTGAAGGGCTGACTTGCCAGCAACGAAGAATGAGCGACATGCGATGGTCCTGAATTGCCCGCAGAAATCAGCTACATTGGCTGGAAGGCATAAGCAAATGCAGTCGCAGCAACTATGAATGCACACCTAGCTCTGTGCGCTGATAAAATCGCAAGAGTTGCTTTGGCTTCGTGAGAACATACGACACCCGATTAACTGATCGATCTGAAGTGATAATCGATGGCCGGTGCTGTACACCGGTTCAGCATGGCTCGGGAGGCACGTTGCTGCGTGGCTCAACTTAAGCACACCGTTCCAGAAACTTCGGACGCTCATGGCGCGCAGTTCTTTCGCCAATGCACTCATATCAACCGAACAATGCTATGTGCGTTGTGAAGTAGCGTTAGGCGGCATGCTCCCGATGCCAGTTGGTACTTCGACTTCTCCAATCGTTCGGCAGTACGGACCGCCCCCAGACGTGAGTGAACGTTGCAGGCATGCACATCATCATCTCATGCGAAGGCTCTCAATATAACGGGAGAAGCTGTCTCCGGGATCACCATCCTCGCACAATAGCCGTTGATTGACGGCCTACTTGGGCCTGGGCCGAACAATCGCAGTGGAATGATGCTGAACCATCGCGGACAGGCTCAGTGTCAAGCAAACCCCGATGATCAGCCCTCCAAGAGACCCCGCCCTTTTCAAATCACGTCAAGGTCAGATGGACAGGCGTCGGACTGCCTTTACACCATAAGACGCTCTTGTACAGATGTATTGGAGGGTTGGACTCGACAGAGGTACACAAACCTCATCTTTGCAGACTTCTGTGAACGGCTTGGCCGTGCTAGCGACATACTCCAAATCAACATTCGTACGGAGGGACGCGCGGGAACGTATGTAGCATACGAACTGAAGCCACGCTCAACGACAGTCGAGTGGCGAAGAGAATGGAATGGCTCAGGGGCTGACCACATCGGCAGGCATTTCTCTGTCTGATATCAAGGACGATAAAGCTGTGAACGAGTCAAGACCACCCTCTTGCTCAGGAGCTACGGAATCAGCGTGCTTCCAGGTCCGAACACGTAGTGAATAGCAACTGGTGAACTGCCGAAGCAAGCCTTGTCATGATCACAGGAGGACCCATCGGTACCGAGATTCTATGAGCATTCTGGGCCCTGTCAGGTGCGTGGACAGAAACACACACGGCCCAAGTGCCAACACGCAGGAGACCTCACTAACTTCATGAGGATTGTGCGTATGTACGTTCTTACATGGACTCCGGATGCCCGCCGTCAGTGAGGGGCGAGACGCCACAAGACGAGCTATGCGGGAGACGTGCAGACGCATGGTCTCGACGAATCAGTCAAGAAGCTCATCCGGCGGAGGGCAGCACGAAGATGGGCTAGCTGGGGACAAGTGGCCATCGGGCACCTCCGCATGTGGCTGCTGCTTTCCGGTTCCGCGAAGTGGCACAATCCACAGATACTAAGTGGAGGTACTAATGTCTGTTCTGACCAGATGTCTCTCGGGACATACCTTGGAGAGGAAGTCAGTCCAGATTCAGACCATGCGACATGGTGGCTCGTAGTGAGCCAGCAATCATCTCACGATCTTACGAGCCGACATTCTTTGATCTTGGTCCTGGCAAGCTGGTCGGAGATTGGCAAAACAAAAGCTGGGCCTCACCGCAAGAGTCTGCTGCGAACATGAGAGGCTGGGTGGGCGAGGGGGTGGGAGGCAAAGTTTGGTTCACAGTGGTCCCGAACCAGTTGGCAATCACGACGGGCCGCGCGTGAGCCACCGAATTAACCTATACCGTATACGTGCCCTGAGTATTGCGGAGATAAGAGGCACAGATGACGGGAATTTGAAGATCGTGGTCGTCTCGGGTCTGGGTTGCAGTCATAGCGCGTGTACTGGTTGCGAGATCGCGAGAGGCCACGTTTTCGTGGCAGATGGACCAAAGTTCAGCGAGAATCAGTGGAGTTCCATGGCCTTGGAGAGATGTTTTCGCCCGTGACATTCGAGCGCACCGGCTGTGTCTCACGACGGTCCGCTTGGACTAAGGGCAAGGGTCAGTATAGTCATATCTCACTGGGATTCACTTTATTATACGTTTGTCAGTGTTTCAGGAAGAGGTGTTATGCGAACATATCAACATTGATATGATACCACGCGTTGTATTTATATAGAACCAGCTTCACGTGTTAAGACTGTGATACACTGTCTAGGGCAACCAGTTGCGCTGACCTCCGTCCGTTGGACTCGTAGATTCTGAGCCCACATGTCATATTTGCGCGAATCACTCCAAAGTCACTGGAACAAAATGGCTCAAGCAATGATGCACAGGCTTTCGAGTGCCAATCATATTTCTTATACTCCAAATATGCGCTCTCAAGACCACCCCACGCGGCGAATGAGAGCGATGATGCTGGAAGCGCATTGTCATTGCGATCCGACATGGCTGTGCATTGGAGCGACATTTGAATCTTCAAACTATCCAGATGCGCTTGTATAACAACGTTTGAGTGTTTATTTACTATCGTGTCTTCTACGTTTTCTCTCATCTTCGTGCGTTGTCAGACACAAGTGGCGCACCATGTCGGCCAACGAGCGCTCAGGCAGTCTTACGCCAAGGTATGGTTATCTATACAGACGCCGTTCCGTGAAATAAAGTCCTCCATTAGTGGGCAGTTTTTTCCGAGATGGGAACTTCGGGCTGGACAATTTCTCTCTTGGAGAATCTGGTCATGAAATCGACTTGCTTGACGAACCAAGCGTTGACGAGCTTCCATTCCTTTCTCGGGTCGTCGAACTCGATCTGCAGACGTGTCAGTCAGTCTCGTTCTCTCTGTAACAGTCGTTCTAGTCTTGTGGGCATGACGACTTACATCGAATCTCCTCAACAGACTCGGCACGACCTTGTAGATCTCCAACAAGCTGATGTTCTTGCCAATGCACGTCCGGCTACCCATACCGAACTGGAACATCATACCAGTCATCTCCTTGATCCTGGCGGCCTCGGCTTGCGGATCAGCACCCTCTTGAGGAAGCCACCTCTCAGGCCTGTAGACTTCGACATCTGCACCAAAGATCTCTGGTCGGCGATGGATGACCCATGCTGAACATCCGACAATTGTGCCGCCCTTGACGAAGTGGCCGGCGATCTCGGCGCCTTGGGGAGGAACGATGCGTTCCATCGGGAGACCGGGGGCGGGGTGTAGTCTGAAGGCTTCTTGGACGCAGGCGTGGAGATATGGGAGCTTTTTGTGCTTCGGAGAAGGCGACGAGGCCAGATTCGTTGTCAGCGAAACCACCTTGACGGCCAAAGTCGTCGATCTCAGCACGAAGACGGGCGAGACAGGCTGGGTTCCGGAGGAGGTAGTAGAATGTGGAAGAGAGTGAGATGGCAGTCGTCTCGGAACCAGCGAAAGCCATAGACACGGCCATGGTCTGGACGAGATCGGAGGTCATGAATTCAGGACGAGTCTCACTAGCTGCGATGAACTTGGAGAGGAGATCGGGTGACTTGCCCTGCTGAAGCTTCTTCTCCGGTTGGGTAGCGAGAGGGAGGACAGAGGAGGTAGGCTTTGCGTCGGTGTTGTTGAGTTCGGGGATGAGACGCTCTGCCATGCGTGCGCGGGCGAACTTGGCGACGGGGAAGGTTGAGTCGAAGAGGCCCCATTGTGAAAGTTTGAGGTAGATGGGGTTCTTGAGGAAGAGGAGGTCCAGAAATGGGAGTTGTCCAACAGGAGCAACATACAAGAACAAGTTACCAAGGTACTTCACAATCCCCTCCACATCCTCATTCCTCTCCAAGAACCCATGTCTCTTACTATACGTGATCTCACCAATAACATCAAACGCATAGAACTGCAGCCACGTCGTAAAGTCACACACAGCAGCTTTCGGCGTGGCGGCGAAGAGACGCTCGGTCTGGGAGAGGAAGAGCTTTGTGGTGTTGTCGACAAAGGGCTCGTACTGGACGAGGGCGGACATGGCGAAGGCTGAGTTTACGCAGCGGCGGAATTGGGCGTGGAAGGATTCGGATGTTGTGGAGAAGAGGGAGGCGAAGCGGTGGCCTTTTACGACGGATTGTTGGACGATGTAGAAGTCGGACTACTTTGTTAGCCAGGGGTTCACTGATTGGGAATTACGGTGATATTCGAGATTGGAACATACCTTGACGAAGCCTTTGTTCAGGCCATAGATGCTCTTCAGGGCAGCTGGGTCTGCAAAGGACAAGGTATTCGGGCCAAGACGAACGACATCTCCATGTTTGGCGTGGAGGGCGAGATGTGTTCTCTCGGGGCGTTGACCATAGACGTCCCAGACGCGCCACCAGTCTGTCAAGGAGGCGAGGAAGGGACCCGGGTACTTGTTGAGGCCGTTATAGAAATAGTTGCGGAGTAGGTAGAGGGTGAGGAGGGTGGATGTGGTGAGGAGCCAGTGGGCGGCTATGAGGGAGAGGATAGTCGCGACGAGGCTGTGAGACGACATCTCGGCGGTGATGATGCTTGATGTCTATGAGAAGGGTGAGGTTTATGGAAACGGATACGAAGGTGTTGTCTGTGATGGAGGATCAAGAGTATTAGAGTCAGGCCTGTTGAGTGACCATATAGTTGACGTTCGTGTTGAGACGACGACGAGAAAGTCTCTACCAAGATACACACGCTGAATTAAGAACGGAGATGATCAAGAAAGAAATCCAGGAACAGCAGTGCACGAAGAGAATGTTAGTCAATTCCAGTTTATATATGGCCGCGGCAAATGGTGGGCGATATCCGAAGTCCAGCACCGAAACAACCCATCGGAACCATCGTGTAAGCCAAGCTTTGCCTCAAAGGCGAGCAGCGAGTTACGACAGCGTCTGAATACGTCCAAAGTAGACCTTTCAGCCACTCACAAGCCAGCAATTGACACCCGACAAACAGGACGTCGGATGCCGGAGAGGGCCAACCCCGCGTCTACCCCAAGATGAGTTTCGTGGGGTCTTGCCACGGGTTTTGTGGTCGGTAGATACTCTAGAGTGGTTGACGTGAAGTAGACTGCTTGGAGGGAGGTCGGATTAGGTGTGGTTTGGGAGGCTAGGCTCGGTGAGTGGGCGGTGGGGAGGGGAGGGAGGATGATGGCGATGTTCGGCAGATGGGGACGGCTACGAATGTGCAGGGTAGGAATGGGTGTATAGGGTAGTTTTGGCACATTCGGCGAGCAAACACCCGATCGCGACTGAGAGACAACTAGGGCCAGGAATTGTTGGATGCCTTGGCTGAAGTGGTCATAGACAGATGAAATTGGTGTATACACATGGTCTGGTCGCGAATTGAGTTTGATACTTGTTGATAGGTTGCACTCTCTGCGTGCACTCGACCTATCATGGCTGTCACAAATGTGATGACCCGTACTTTCGATGAGGTTGGCGTGGTATGCACAAAGCATCAATAATTCATGTTGCATATAATTTGTGCTTCAGTGTTCTTCACTGGGTCTATCTATAATGTGGAAAGCTACCATCATGCTGTCGCATATCGATGTGAGCACTGGTCAGGATTGCTCAGTAGAGCATGACATGCTCAAGGGTGACGTAAACCCGGCTACAAGAATTGGGCCAGGGTCCATATTATGGCCAACTTCAGTGCCTTGGTTGTGCTGTCAATCACGGAGTGTTATTACCGGAAGATGCACTGCAGTGGCCCAGGGCCTGTAACCAGTCCAGCCCAGCGCCCAGCTTCGTGAGCTTTCAGTGGCCCCCTAGCAGCCCGCCAAGAAATCCCTGCCGCTCGCCGAAGCCAAGGCTGATCGTCCCGTCCTGGCGCATGACGTCGATGCAGCCCTGACACTTCCAAGACTGATGCATCGTGGTGGAAAGAGAGGTCTACGATGCAATACCGGTTCTTCAATAGCACTACGAGTTTGCTTGATAAGTTGACCTTTAGAGTGGACTTTATCATGAAGGCCGCGGTGCAGGCGGACTGATCTACAGTCCGGCCGAACCCTCCGAGGAAACGTCATCACCACACCACTAACCAGGATTCCCGAGACCGAATTGGACGTACAGGAGCTATCACTGCCGTAGTCTTTAGTTTAGCAGTGTTCAGTAAGAATTCTAATTAAAGCACTAACTGAATACACGTATCTATTGCGCCGCCCATGTGGCCTGGCACTAGTGGCCGTTGCAAACACAACCAAAGCGAGTCAACAGCTGGCGGCAGTCGTTCACACCTGATAGTCACCCCACGAGGCAAGGTCCAAACCCTGCTTGTCTCGCCCCATCACCATCCATCTTCATTTGCGTCAACGTTCTGCTCCCTTCCTGTCGTTTCAATACATTCGGAAGCACACAACACAGTAGACGACGAGTTTGTACGACCCTTCCAAACTAATGCATGCGCATCTTACTGACATCTCACAGCCTCAACGCACGAACTTCCGCTTACTGAGCCCGTCCCCAAGTCTCGGATACGCTGGAAGCAAACTCTATCTCTCTTCCCGTCGTCAACCATCCGACCTTGTCCCCACGCGACAACTCTTTTCCCCGTCCCCGACTTCCTCGCTCTAATATCTTGTTCCGAATCCCGCCGCTCCATACACTGGCAGCACCTTCAAGTTTTCTCAAGACATCTGCTCGACGCGACAACTCAGTTGTGGTCATGACCACGCTGCAGACCACACCAATCTCTCATTTATCTTGAACAGCACTGTCATCTCTGCGCATACATCACGAGATTGCCGTTCGCTATGCCTCAAATTCGCCGTGGCAGCGCGAGGCTCAACTCCGATCCGTCTATTGCTGCTTCCACACCTCAAGGTGCCGCCTCGCCAACGGCTCCCGACCTTACGCCTCTTCCCTCGACCGCCAACCTCGAGGACACAAAGACCACGACGAACAATCTTGAAGCCTCATCATCCTCAAATCCACTAGCACAGCCTGTCCTCACTAGTTCCAATTCGAACGACCCGACACGCCCAACCGTCACCTTCAAGACCCGGTCTGCGGACCAGCTTGCTTCTAACAACCAAGACCTTCACGACTCCTCCAATGACCTTCCCCGGCGCCATACCCTCGACCAAGGCTCAAATTCCCGACGCAGCCTCTCATACTCCCAAAGACCACGCGAACCTGTCTACTACGACTCTCGTGCTGCGACACGCCAGGAGTACAACCGTAGAGGCCACACGCTTCAAGAATATTACGAAGACCACCCCGAGCTTCTCCCTCAGCTTCCTTTCACTTGGCATCACGGCCGTCGACGTTGGCGTCTTTGGTTCTTCGCCTTCCTTGTCTTCGTCGATGCTTCAGCAGTCCCCATAGCACTGTACTACGGACTACACTATGCCGGACATGTTGAAGGATGGATCATCTTTGCTGTCGTTACCACAATCTGGGGTGGGCCAACATACCTTGAGCTTGCGATACGTTCCTTCAGGTTGATCAAGAAGGAAAGGTTTTACAGACCGCTAGGAACGAACAGCAGATGGTGTTTCGACATGACTACCTGGGCCAGCGTCCTGACGATCTTCGTGGTCACGACACTGTTCATCGTTGGAAGTGCGCCGCACATCGTCTGGCTGCGAGTGCTCTGTATGCCAGCTCCTGCTCTGCTGTATTGTCTGGGCGGCTGGCTGTTGGTCCTGAACCTATACAACTACTATGACTGGCCGGCACCATGTCGAATCAGTTCGACTGCAAAGGGCGGGAAGGTACGTGCTCTATCTTGTGCATTCTCAGTCCTTGATGGACCACTGACATTAATTTAGGTGCTTCCTCCGGTATACTATTTCATGGAAGACGTCGTCGCCGTCAACGCCTCCGCCGGCCGTCCCTACCGCGAAGCTCTCGCCGCCCGCTACGCCGCCTCTCCTCGCTTCCGCCGGATGCTCTACATCCAATCCTGGTTCTGGGCCATTCCTGCTCTCGTCCTCGCCGTTCCCTTGACGATTATCTCTGTGATCCCGCAGGTCCCCGCTACTGGAGCGTACGGTGTTGCATGGGCTGTTCCTTTCTTGTGGGCTGTCGTCTGGGGCATCATCACGGTCTGGTGGTGCAAGAGGGAAATGGTCAGGGAGAGGTTGGAATGGGAGCGTGGAGAGACTGGTGCGGCGAAGGGGGCGATGATTGCGAGAAGTGAAGAGAACTCGGTCATAGCCGCGTAAACGGTCTCTCGACTTGTTGGATTTCAGCATGAGGTGTTGAATCCCTGGGTCATCTATTCAGCGCGCATGATTTTAGATCTCATGAGTGATACCATTCAGTTGCATACAATATATTTCATGATCGAATCAGGTGATCGAAAATGGTTGCGATCAAATGTGATGAATGGTGATAAAATTGCAATAAATTGATGGGGGTATCTCGTCCTTCAACTGACACACTATTCTTTCCTGTCTCTGTCGCCCATCACACCCTTTCCTACATCCAAACCTGAGCCGTCATTGATATCCTGCTCATGATGTATACTATACGTGCTCATAGTTGAGCGTGGAAGAGAGTATTAAAAAGGGGGTATTTAAAGCAATTCAACGTCTTGCGGTGATCTTGGAATCCGGATAAGGATGTTCCATGGATGTAATGCAGAGCTTAAGCAGACTGCCTGACATCGGCCACAGAGTTCAAAAGCTCCCTTGTCTGTTCCGCCATTTGTCGGTCCAGCCCGTCAAGCTGTTTCATGGTAAGTCTCGCTTTACTGAGCTATACAACACATCAAAAGTCAGCAAATTTCTTGGTAGTTTGGGATGGCCACAGCAAAGGAGGCTGCATCAAGCAAAGGGGCTCTCGCACCGAAGCTAGTGCTGCTGAAGAGTGGTCTTGTTCTTCCTCACCTTCAGCCGCGGGCTCGTCGTCATTTGCCTCGGCGAATCGGCTGCCTGCCAGACCCTTGGGCTTGGATGGTGTGGCGTTGGCCTGATGACAATTGTCAGTCATGTCTTCCTTTGGAGGTGAGTGGTCGCAACATACCTTAGCCTCGGCGATCTCAGCGTCCTTGACCTTGAGCTGTGCCTCAAGCTCCTCCACCTTCTTCTCGCTCTCCTCGATCTTCCTGAGGGACACCTCAAGCGTCTCCTCCACCACCTTGACCTTCTTCTCAGCCTCCTCAACAAGTGTGGTCATGCTGTCGTTGAGATCCTTGTAGTCGGCGGCGGCAGTCTGACCCTTGGCATCCGCCTCGGCACGGTAGGCCTCGAGGTCCTTGCGGCTCAGCTCGAGATCATCCTTCATCTCAGAGAGAGCGTGCTGGGTCTTGGTAAGCTCGGCTTTAAGCTCGGCCTCCTGCTCAGCGAGAGCCTGCTCGTGAGACTGCTTAGTAGCCTCAAGTTCGGCCTTGAGAGCATCGGCAACAGAGGTGTCGGGCTTGGCGCTCTTGGCGGCATCGAGGTCCGCGAGAGCGGTCATGCGCTCCATCTTCTCATGTGCGAGTTGCTGGCTCATCTCGGCGACCTCGGTCTCTGCCTTCTCTAGCGCCTCCTGGGCAGCCCTTAGAGAAGTGGTCAACTCCCCATTAGCAGCAGAGTGCACCGCAATCTGCTCGAAGGTAGAGCGGTGCTCCGCCTTCAGGTCGTCCATTTGCTTGGACTGAGAGGCACTGAGCTCCTCCATCTCGCTCTTGTACTTCTCCCTGTCGGCCTTGATGGCGTCCATGTCGGCAATGAAGGTGTCCATGTTCTTGCTCTGCACCTCGAGAAGACGCTCGATCTCGGAGTTGTGCTCCTGGGAAAGCTCGCGCTTGGCGTCCTCTGCCGCCTTCTCGGTCGCAATCTGGGCCTGCTCCAGAGCCTCTTGGGCTGCTGCCAGCTGCTCCTTCAAGCTGCCGAGCTCGGCAGTGTGATTGGCGCCAGCATCCTTGGCAGCAGAGAGCTACGTCTGGTGGACAGCGAGGGCCTTCTCGAGTTCCTCGGCATGCGACTTCTTGAGGCTCTCGATAGCGTCTGTGTGTGTAGTCTTAAGGCTCTCCAGTTCCTGCGCGTGCGACGAGCTGCCCTCTGACTTCAAAGCCTCAAGCTTTTCCGCGTGGCTGGCCTGCAGCGCCTCGAGCTCCTGAGCATGCTTTGACCCGTCACCAAGAAGCTTCTCCCTCTCGTCGGCAGCTTCTTTCTTCAGTGACTCGACGATCTCTGCGTGAGACTTCTTGAGGTCCTCGAGAGCTTGAGTATGAGTAGATTCTGCCTCGCTCTTGATAACTTCGAGTTGCTGCTTGTGGCTTGCCTTGAGATCTTCGAGCTCGCCGAGATGAGCTTCCTTGTCGGCACTTGCGCCGTTCTTGGCGAACTCGAGTTCCTCAGCGTGGCTTGCGCGGAGGGCGGTGAGGTTGTCCTGGTGCTCCTTCTCCTTCGCCTCCAGTGCTGCCACCGCCGCAGCGTGCTCAGCCTTGGCTGCATCGAGAGCTTGAGTACTGCCGTCAGCAGCTGCGGACGATGACTGAGTCAGCTCGTCATGCTTGGTCTTGAGCTCCGTGTGTTGAGTCTGGAGCTCTTGGTGCTGACCCTCGAGATCCTCGAACTTGCGTCTGAAGTGTGCCTCGCCCTGCAGAGACTCAATCTCTTCCTCGTAGTCTTTGGAGATTTGCGCCATGCGCTCCTCGTTGGTGGCCTTGATCTTGGTCATCTCCTCCTCCTTGCTAGCGAGGGCTTGCTCGGCCTCATCAGCCTTGGCCTTGGCAGCGGCGAGTTCCTCTTGAACCCTGATGAGCTCTTCCTTGGCTGACTGAAGCTCCTGCTCCTTGACGTCGAGGCTCTCCTGGAGCTTGGCCCACATCAGCGCTGGAAGTTTCGACGCTGGCCTTGACGCTCTCGGCGGACTGCTCAGCAGTCTCCAACTTCGCCTTGAGGTCCGCAATCTCAGCCTCCATGGCAGTGACCTGTGTCATGTGAGCCTCTGCCTCGGACTTGGCCTTATCATCGTTGGCAGATTTGAGGGCTGCCTCGGAGGCAGTGAGCTCATCGATCTTTTTCTGCAGCTCTGCCAGTGTAGCCTCGTGGGAAGTGTTGAGGTCAGCAATGGCGGCCTCATGGGAGGAGTTATCAGCCTGGCCCTGATCCAACTGCTCCTTGTGCTTGGTCTCGAGAGCCTGCACAGCAGCCTCATGCTCTGAAGCAAGCGATGATCGCAACTCGTCGAGCTTGGCGGTGTGCTCTCCAGTAGCTGCCTCGAGAGCAGCCTCGCTTTGGCGAACCTTCTCCTCGTTTTCGGTTCGGATCGTCTCAAGAGATTGCTTGACAGCCTCGAGTTCCGACTCAAGTGCGTCCTTGGCGCCAGTGGCTTCGGCGAGATCGGTCTTCAGCTTCTCCAGCTCGCCTTCAGCAGCCTCGAGCTTTTGGTTTGCTTCCGAAACTTGGCTCTCCAATGCTGCCACGGCAGCTTCATGCTCGGCCTTGAGGTCGGCCGAGGCGTCACCGGCATCCTCGGCAGAGTCCTTGCCGGCCTGCTCGCCGAGCTCTGCGATCTTGTCCTCAGAGGACTTGACCTGGGCCTTCAGAGTCTCAATCTCAGCCTCGCCCTCGGCAACCTTGGCCTTGAGCTCCTCAATCTCCTTTGTAGCTTCGGGATCAGGCTTGGCGGCGGCGGCAGAGCGAGAGGCAAGACTGGTGCGAGGAGCAGCGACGGTGCCGCCAACGGTAGAGAGCCTCTTCCTGGGCTCGGTACCAAGAGGAGCAGCAGGTGTGCGTGTCGTGGCAGTGCGAGTTGTACCCGTAGCAGTCGTGGATGGGGTAGTTCTGGTCGTAGTTCTCGCGGCGGTGCCAGCCGTAGTAGACGTCAAAGGCTTGCGCACAGTTGAAGCGGTGGTCTTGCTGCTAGGGCTCGACGTGAGGGTGCTCGTCCTGCGAGAGGTGGTTGATGTCACAGACTTCCTCTCATCCTCGCTGGCGCTGACGCTCGGGCGGCTGCGGTGGGTAGCGGTGGTCGAAGTAGGAGCTGCGCCTGCGCGACGAAGCGTGGTTGTGGTGGGAGGTCTGGTTGGAGGCTTGGCCAGGCCACCGGTAGCTCGAGAGCTGGCTGTTCCAGCGGTGGCAGAAGATCTGGCGGCGGTTGTACCGGTGCTTCCAATGGCACGACGAGTGGTCGTGGTGGTCGTAGCAGCACCTGGACGCTTGACCGCTGGCTTGGTCTCCGGAGCAGTCTTGGCTGGTGCTTCGGGAGAGGTGGCAGGTTCGGAAGGTGCAGAGGCGCTCTCGGCCGAAGGAGTGGCCGGTGCCTCCTCGGGCTGCGTAGCCGGGTTGTTCTCGATATCTGACATGGCTCGTGACGATGTTGGTGAAGCGACGACAGTCGGTCAAAGTCAAGCTAGAGGAAAGTCGGTCAGCGCCTGCTCAAGCTACAACGGCCAGCGCAATTTCAGTGAGGTCATTCAAAGAGAACCTTGGTTGGAAAGCACAAAGGTCGGTACACGGGCCAGGACGGGTATGAGCCAACTTACCGCTCAAAATTAAAGCAATGACCCTGTAAACTCAGCGGCAACGCGTCTGGAAATCAGGGGTCGCGATGGGGCTATTAGGGCTGAATGAACTCAACGAAGAGAACAGCAGGAATTAGATGCACCGGCTATGATGAACAGCACAAGACAGAGAGAGAGGGCAACAATAAGCGGCTCAGTGATATGAGGGAGGGATGCCAGGGGGAGAGAAAGGGAAGAGGGCAAGAGGAGTCAAAGAGGTGGTGGTAGTGGTAGTGGTGGTTGCAACGTCGCGAATAATTAAGATGGAGCTGCTTTCTGTTCCTGGCCACTTTCATGCCCAGCTCAGGTCTCCACCACCCACCACCACCAACCCGACGCCCACATACAGACACGCACGCACACAGACCTGTCACTCTCAGGCCCTGGTCAGGCATCTTCAGCCTTCGTTCCCTCACCGTAAAGGCTAATTTCCTTGGGAAATCCTGTGACAGCCGGGCCATGTGACCTGCGACTGCTGTCTAACTCGGTCGACTATCTGCCGGCTGGCATTGATCATCTTATCCTTGTCGTCCCTTCTTCTTCATCTCCTGGTCCCTGACCGTCTCTGTCGGCGCCTCTAGCGCGTCAATGCCCCTGCGCACTGACCACCGCGTATGACCCAGACAGCATCTCAAATGAGGTAGCTCGAGCAAAGACATGTCCCAGCTGGACGGTCTGACGAGAGCAAATGTGACTTCAAAGTGTACGACCCCGCGTATGATAGACTTCAATACGCATAGCTGTTAACAATAATTGATCATCGTGGATATCTTGCGTGCTAACTCCCAAATTAAATCTATTCTTAATGGTCCCAAACCCATCAGTGGATGACGAGGCAAGAAGTCAGAGCTCACGTTGTCATCTGATGAGTCGCCGCAGTAAAGAATTCCAATCGCTTGCGCATGATATCTCTCCTCGCCTCCCTTTTCGCCTCTAGTTGCTGTTGTGCCAGGCGATCCTTCTCCTTGATTAGCTGGATGCGATTTAGCCTCGCCGCTTCCAAGCGTTCTTCTCTATCGCGCTCGAACTGCTCGGCTATCTCGCGTGCTGCGTCATCACCACTGTCATCAATACCACCCTCGTCGTCGCGACCTCCGTTATGGTCGATGGCTGTAGTGCGACCTGACAGTCGAGGAGGTGTGGTTTGTCGAGTGGTTTGTGAGGACCGCGGCAGATCATTTGTGGGCTGTTGAACCGTGCTCCTTGGTTGTTGCGAGAGACCTGTTGTTTGTCGCCGAGGAGGGGAACTTGAAGGCTGTGGAAAGAATCGCATCGGTTGTTGTCGAGAACTTCTCGGCTGTTGCATGCCCAGCGGTGACTGGGACAGCTCTTGTCCTATTCTCTGTGTTCCAGCAATAAATGCAGACATCCTCCTGTCCCTGTCCTCCTTCGCCTCCTGTGCCTCCTTTTGGCGCGCCTGTTTGATCAGCTCGTCCCTCTCCTTGAGGCGTCTCAATCGCTCCGGATCACGGTCTTTGATAATCCTGAGGCCATCGTCAACACTCCGCTGGATAATCTGGATTTGATCAGACAGTCGCTGCAAAGGCTTATGGTCCACGTCTGCCCTGATTCGGGAGTCCATCAGATCTTTCGAAAGTCGAACGATTATCTCAGTCAAGTGGCTGATGATGCCCAGCGTGACAGTCGTAAATGTACCAGCGGAGGTGGCCTCGATCTCCTCATCCTCACCGAACGAAGCTCCCAGGCGGAACGACTTACAAAGCGCGATGGCAAGCAACGGCATGAGTATTTCCGTAGCCATTTCGTCTGCAGCTGCTGGAGGATTACGGACATTTCCAGTACGCCTCGAAAGGAGCACATTGCCCAGTTTCTCCGTCAACCCTTCAATCGCAGCAACAGTCGGCTTGAGATCGTCGAGGTTTGTCGAGAAGTACTCATTCTGTTCGTCTTCATCAGGCATTGTGGGTGCGTCGTCAAGGATATCGTGTAGTATGCCCAGAGCTTTGAGTAGTTCCTTTCCTTGAGGCCACTTTTCGAAAACCGGCCGCTTAACTTCACGTGCCCATGTCCTCCCAGAAGCGGTCGGCCTCCTCGCGAAGGTCTTTCGGAAGTCTTTCCGCAGACCTGACCAGTCCTTGGAAGCCAGAATATTCTCCAGGTTTGCGAGCTTGTCCGCCCTGATTTTGACGCTTGGGCGTCTCTTCTCAGCTCCAGGACGCCCGTGGTGTTCCAAGTAAGCATCGATGTCGTCACGAGGCTCCAGTGTGTGGTAGTCGATACCGTCTTCTTCCTCGCCAGACTGCTCATCATTGTCGTCCACCGGGCGGCTGGTCGCAGCGGTGGGCTCTGGATGTCTTGTCTCATTGCCTTCGTCCTCCGACCCAGAGCTTTGACTTTCTTCTCCAGCCCTGTCACTAACAAAGAGATCTGAAGATGTGCTGCGTGTCTCTTCCTCTTGTCGAGGCTGTTGTTGCCGTGTTGGAAGAGTGATATTCCTCGTCTCCGGCGCCAGAGAAACACGCCCTGTTAGAGGCTCTGCAGCCAGCGTTCTCTGGTCCCTCGCTCTCTGCCTCTGTCTCTGAGACCTGGCTCTGGCGTTATAGCTCTGGTGCGTCTCCATTTCTGGCTCCGGTTCTTCTGTCACTGCCTGTACGGCTTCGCTGGGGGCGACTGGCTGAGAGGCCTCTTCATCCTCTTCCTGAGCTTGTTGCAACTGAGAGGGTCTTTGGTGCCGTCGATCTTTTGGGAGAGCCGAGCCGGTTATGCTTTCATTCACACTTCGGAGAAAAGCTTCACTTGGCCTTGAGTCGTCCTCCTCTTCCTCAACTTGCGACAGGACCTCTTCGTCTTGAGCTTCGTCCTCGGCTTCAGGTTCGGCTTCAGGTTCAGCTGGTTCTGGCTCTTCCACCTGCCGCTGAGTGCGCTGCCTTTTTCGTGGTGGCTGATCTGGCGAACGATCCTGGTTTGAGGGCACATCCCTAGCAGGCACGGCCGAGTCCTGCTCAGCAGCGGCTGCAGTGATACGTCTAGACCTTCGCGTTGTGCGTTCCTGTTGCTCAGCCTCCCGTGCTCTCTGAGTCGGCTTCCTTGTCCGAGTCGACCTCGGGCTTTCCCCCAGTACTGTTCCATTAGATGAGGACTGCGGGGCCGGATCAGATCTCGGAGTCGCGATCTGCCTTGATGTACTCCGGAGATTGGAGCGAGCCATGATGAGTGTGTCGATGGCTGTCTTAGACTTGGCGTGTGATAAGTGCGCGCTCTTCACGCGGCACGATGCCTTTCGTGTAAAGGCTGTCTTTTGGCTTGCATGAGAGTGTCAAGTTCAAGGTTCGAGGTGCAAATGAGATCAGATGAACCCAATTACGAGCAGAAAGAATTCTTGAATCGCTTGATACTGATCATGAATCAGCATCATGTTGGCGCGGGCCCAACTTGTTGTGCTCACCCATGTCAAACAGCTGTGAGGAAATGGCGTGGCTGGGGAAGCGACCGTGTAAAGCGTGTAAAGCGACACTACAGTGACAGGACCCTGGAACACAACCCTAACCCGACCGAGCTCGCATCGCGGGGTCCTCCTGGCCTTTGAAGCACCATGGTGGGGCGCGTGATGCTCCTCGTACCTCGATCTTCAACTCTTCCTCATCATTTTCAAGGCGGTCCTTTTCACAATACCAGGAAAATTTGACAGGCTAGAGCTTCGCAACTAGTCACGCAGTTGTAATCTGCAGCATTGCCAGCTCTCTATAAGCTTGCCACATCGAGCCGGACTCGATATCTCCAGCTGAAGCCATGGACACGGCATCAGGTCAAACGGCGGCCAGCAGCCAACAGACATCATCCTCAAATCTCCAGACCTTGAAGAAGATTGACCCTTCTTCCTCGCATTCCTTCCAAAAGCCATCCAAATGCATTCACGAAGGACCCGATGTCTCCCGCTTTCTCACCTCCCTCGCCTACCGTGACATCGGTATCTTCCTCTTGCAGCTCAACCACGCTGTTGTGCCCCGAAACAAGCCAGGCACACCTGTACCACAGATTTGGAACATTCCGTCCAAGATGCCAGAGACGCCTTCTATCCAAGCATTACAGGTTCTCCTGGGCAAGATCGATGCGCTCATCGCTGAGGCGCCACCGGATCCGGGACCAAGGAGGTTTGGCAACGTGAGCTTCAGGAAGTGGTATGGATTGCTGGAGGAGCAGATGTTAACGTTCTTGGGAGAAGGAAAGATCGGAGACACTTTGAAGGCTGCTGGTGGAGATGCTGCCACGGAGGAGGTTGGGAGTTATCTCCTTGGAGCTTTTGGCAGCTCTCAGAGACTCGACTATGGAACAGGCCACGAGCTGAGCTTCCTTGCTTTCCTAGGATGTCTGTGGAAGCTTGGATACTTCCAGGATGGTCGTCAAGGAGGAGATATTGAGCGCGAGATTGTTCTCTACATCTTCGAGCGGTAAGTGAACCACACTGGTCCCGGTGCGCTCTCCTGCTGACATTTCCTAGCTATCTCCAAGTTGTTCGCAAGCTGATCCTCACATACAACCTCGAGCCCGCTGGATCACATGGCGTCTGGGGTCTTGACGACCATTCATTCCTCTCTTATGTCTTTGGCTCCGCTCAGTTCGCCCGGCCCATCGATGACAACGACGCAACACCCCTTGAAGGATCCGTCCGTGGCGCCCCCAAACCTAGTGACGTAACCAATGCGGAAAAGGTCAACGACTACCGTGCAACGAACATGTACTTCTCCGCAATTGGATTCATTAACGATGTGAAGAAGGGTCCATTTTGGGAACATAGTCCAATTCTGTTTGACGTTTCAGGAATCAGAGATGGCTGGGGCAAGATCAACAAGGGTATGATCAAGATGTTCAACGCGGAAGTTCTGTCCAAATTTCCGGTCGTTCAGCACTTCCCCTTCGGATCGCTGTTTTCGTGGGAGCAGGATCCGGACGCTGCGGTGCCGACGCAGAGTGTACACATGGCGAATCAACCGCCAACGTCGATGGCACCGCCCACAGGAGGCGGTGTGACGGGCACTGCAGCTCCGTGGGCAAAGGCAACGCAAATGCCATCGACGACAGGGACGGCAGGAATTCCATACACGAGAATGCCGCCGCCAGGACCGAGAACGGGATCGCTAGCTACACAACCACCCACGGGAGCTTCGGATAGGGCTGAGACGGCTGGTGCACAGATCACCGTCACAAAGGCGCCGTGGGCGAAGTAGGAGGAGATATATACCCCGATCAACAGTATCAAGCAATGTCATAGATATAGAGGTTCTTGATTCAAACTAGCGCACTAAATCCCAGAGGGGGTATATATGAATTCACATGACAACGCACACCAGATCTCGATGTTATCGAGAGCTGCAAGAAAAGATTCAAAAGGTAGAACACAAACACACAACGCAAATCAAGCCAAAGCCGCCATTGCTAGCCAAGAATCAGACTTCGCTTGGAGGGTCTAAGGAGTCATCTGCTCAAGCGGTAGGAAGAGGAGCAGGCACAGCGGCTGGGGCAGCAGCCGGGGCAGGCGTCAGTGTCTTGACATCCTTGACCTCTTCCTTGGGCACTTCGGGCGTAGCCTCAGAAGCGGCCGGAGCAGGGGTAGTGACGGGTTCTGGGGCGGGAGAAGCAGCCTCGGGCTTAGGAGTCTCGGGGCTCACAGCAGGGGGCTCAGCTATCAATACTGGTCAGTATGATGCAGGAGAGCAGCGTAGCTAGGATTGGCATCTAGAGCAACCTACCTGGAGCAGAGATGCCCGGCGCAGCGGCCTCAGCTGGAGGCTTAGGGTCCTCGGCCTTGGCCTCGGGGGCAGGAGCTGGAGAGGGCTCGGCTGTGGCTGTCTCATTAGATATAGGTACTCACATAGTCTCAAGGTCGGACAGTCTTTCGAACACAACGATGGCAAGAGAGACTTCGGTTGCCACAAGGAGGTACTGGTCACACTGGGATATAAAGCTTTCACACAACATAGTTTCGCCTCGACATGATATAACCGCTTCTCAAGATCAAATGTAGCACTTCTCGCATCGAGCACAAATCGGACAGAAAACTGGAGGACATACCGGCCGGTGCGGGCTCAGCAGGTGCCGTCTTTGTGTAATCGGGGTCTTCGGCAGCGGTAGCGGGAGTTGGGTTCTCGGCGGGCTTGTTCTCGGCAGGAGTGGAGGCTGGCTTTTCGGAAGACTTCTTGAAGGCAGCTTTGAGCTTCGCCCTGAAGTTGTCGAAGGCGCCGATTGCTGGGAGGTGTTAGTCACTCAGCGGTGAGGTTGGACATGGGTATAAATCGTACGAATGCCGGGCATCGTGTCTTTTAATGATTAGGATCTACTGTAAGTGTCCTGTTAGTCTCCGATTTGTCCCCGATGAGGTACAGGACGAGCAGTTCTTGGCAGGTCGGTCGGGGCTTGTCACTCGATGCCGGTCTTCCGAAGCTGTCACTGACAACTGGCGGGGGGCTTGGGGCGGGAAGAAGGGGTCGACCCGTCCAGGCACAAAGCTTGGCAGAGCTGTGGCTGGTGCAAGCGACTCACATTTGGATGATAGAGGGGCAGCAGGAGCTGATCAAGTTGACGGAGAATGAAAAGTGTGAAAGATGAGTTTCGGTCGCTGGATTAAAATCGAAGATAGCAAAGGGCGGGCAGGGGCAGGAGGCGGTGATGTATCAGTAGCAGCTGTGGCTGATGGAGCGTCAGGGCGGCATGACGGTGGCAGCCACAATGTCACGCGATATAATCGGGGCTATCGTTGACACGCGACGCGCTTCAGCCGCTGGATCAGGTACCTCGAGCTTGAGCTTGCATGCCCTGAATGCCGCAACACTTTCAGGGTTCGTGCAGCAGATTTGCATGTAACTTTTGGATCGAAGATATTTGAGCATGAGTGGTGTTGTTCGTCGTGTCTATGATCGAGTCGCTTTAAGTGGCCCATGCCCATTCGTCAGCTTCTTACGCCTTCCCAGGAACCAGTCCACAGTCATCGCCATCCCTTCCTCCAGACTAACCTTCGTCTCCCATCCCAACACATCCCTCGCCACAGCAATCTCCGGCTTCCTCTGCATCGGATCATCCTTCCTCTTCGGCAGCAACTCAACCCCAACAGCCTCTTCCCTTCCCATCTTCTCCGCCACGACTTTCGCCACCATCCTCGCGATATCCCCTACCGACATCTCCAGATCACTGCCTAGATTCACGGGCTTATCATAATCGCTCTCCATGAGCTTCACCATGCCCGCAACACAGTCTGTTGCGTATTGAAAGCACCGCGTAGCATGCCCATCGCCGTAGATGCTTATCGTGCGGTTCTCCATCGCTGCGGCGATGAAGTTCGGCACAGCACGACCGTCTTTGAAGTCCATGTAGGGTCCGTAGGAGTTGAAGATGCGCGCCACGCGGATGGCGAGATTATGTTGGGTGTGGTAAGAGTAGCAGAGGGCTTCTGAGATGCGTTTGCCTTCATCGTAGCATGAGCGGGGGCCGAAGCAGTTTACGTTGCCGAAGTAGGTTTCTGCTTGGGTTGGGATCGTGGGATCGCCGTATACCTCTGTGATCGGATAAGCTCTGAACTTTGGTGATGATTGCTTCACTTACCCGATGTGCTCGCGAGCAAAACGCGTGCGTTGTGTTTCACAGCATACTCCAACACGTTTCTCGTCCCCTGATAGCACGTATCGAGGATGTCAATGGCATTCTCGAATTGGTCTGGGCTTGCTGGGCAAGCTAAGTGGTAGATCTCCTCAACAGGCTCAGTGACCGGCAGAGCGTCCCGTACATCGTGCCTGCCTCACAACGGTTAGGCGGAAGATTAGTGGTATCATGAATGCAAAGATGACGAACTTGATGAATGCAAAGTGCTTGCTGCTCTCGAAATCCCGAATATTGTCCACCGACCCTGTCCATAGGGAGTCTAAGGCGATGACATCTCGTCCACTTTCAAGGAGCACTTTGATCAAGTGGTGGCCGAGAAATCCGGCACCCTGGGATTGCGGTCAGTCTATCTTCGGAGAATGACAAGCACTCGCGCAGTCGGGCAGATCTTACGCCGGTTACGAGGACTGCCATTTTGTCTGTATGGGTGACATATGATGTCTAGGTGTGCATCGTGAGCGAGGAGTATACTCAACCAGATGAATTATAGTAGTTATGATATCGAGGAATGCGTGACATCACACTAACAAACGTCATCACGGCCAAGTCACCGTCGTAACACAGTTGGATACACATTTCGGCAAGACATTGCGATTTTAGCTGTGATAGGCCATGTCTCATCCAAGCTGTACAAGCGTTGTCCAGTGTCGACACACAGTTGCGGACACTTCGGGTTGCTAGCTTGATGCGTGGTCGCTCAGGCACGCAGCCAAGCCGAATAGTAACTTTCCGCAGCTAGCTGAAGTATCCGAAGATGGACATGATCGACTCGGAGAAGTGCCTGGCTTGCTTGTCAGGTAAGACACGGGTGGTTCCGTCGGAGGTAAGGGACAGCCAATAGTGGGAGATCATGAGCAGGCATCATGACAAGCGAAAGAAAAGGAATAGAAGCTTCGCCATGATGTCAACGCATCCCATCAAGCATTGCGTTCTCGGAGACGAAAATGATCGCTCAAATTGACTCATTTGATCGTAGGTGACTATTGGGTTGGCACCATACGCTATCGACACCGTCACATACCAATCGCGAATGATCACGAAATGCCACAACAAAAAACATCACAACAGGGTAGAAGTAGCGAAGAACAACTATTGGAGGTTCTTTGGGAAAGACAAATAAGGCAAAAGAAAAAGCAAAAAACTAGGCCTCAACCCGAGATCGAATCGGGGACCTCTTGCAGTTGAGATAACCCAAAGCAAGAATCATACCACTAGACCATTGAGGCTTAGATGGAAAGTGATGGTTGTAGTTTAGCCTATGTAGCACTTTCAGCACCACTCGCCAACCAATGATAGCCGTTGTCATGAGCTGCAGCCAAATCAGCACTGCTCATGATTATACTACATTATTTCTCTTCTTCTTGTCTTGGTGCAAACGCATAGCATCGCCCTTGATATTTATACAAAGATTATCAATATTACCTCTGCTATAGTGATGTCGCCAAACTTCAAATCTCATTTGTGTCATGAATTCTATCGACATGCATCCCAAGCGATTCCACCATGCTTGACCATCAGACCATCTTTTCATCAAGCCAGTCCCGAATGATCTCTTCTCCTTCTGCCCCAATCTCCAAATCGCGCCTTTCTTCTCCAACATCTACCACCTTGACCCTCCGCTCCGCCTCTTCCTCAAACCCTTCCATCTCGTCGTCCCATCGACTCCTCATCTTCAACTCCACCTTCTCCACGCTTCTCCTCATCATCTCTGCCAGCTCCTCCGCTTGCGTCTCGAAGCTGTTGCCTTTCCTAGTGCTCACTTTGCCTTGCTTCGCCGTGATCAGATTGGGCGTGTCGTGTAGGAGGAGGGTGTTGGGTATCTTGAGTGTGCTTTCGCGAGGTGGGAAGACGAAATGGGAGCGGCGGGGAGGTTTCATGGCGCCCATCATGGGGTTTCCATCATTTAGGAGTGCGTCAAGGTCTGAGGCGTCGGAAGAGGAGATGATGAAGGACTTCGGGATGAGAAGGCCAGGGCCATGGAAGAAAAGAGATGGACTCGCGAATGGGTCGAACATCCTTCCCGGTGTATCAAACAAGTCCGGCAGACTCTCCTGTAAGTTATACAAATGCGAGTCCCTGGGTGGCTGCGGAGGTGGCAGGGCGCTCTTCTTGCTCTTGCCGGTTGGCTTGTTGATGCGATGATCCGGGAGGAACATTGTCCAGTTATAGATGCCGTTATAGGCGATCACGCCGCGCACACCAAAAGCGGCGTGACCGTGAGATTCAGTGATGCCAAGTGACGAAGCAATACTGGCACCGAGATGGGAACCATAGACATAGATATCCCGACGATCCACGCCCTTTGGGGCTAGGGCTTCCTTCAGCCAGGAG
>WNLN01000332.1:0-35557 GCA_021347865.1 Sarocladiaceae sp. CBMAI 1973
GTTCAATCTTTCCTAGCTTGGGGATAGTTCGGTGTGCAGCTCAATCCGAGTGAGTGCTGTGTGTCGGAGATGTATTAATAACATATGATGCATCGTACCTGCCCAGCGTTAGTGTTTCTTTTTTTTTTTTTTTGGCAGAGCTATCTTGTGATGTCGAGCACGCGTAGTTCGTTGATGACAGAGTTCGAGGACCGGCCTAATTGTGCGAGTTTGTTATGTATGCACCCAGGGCCAGCCAGCCTATATATTCGGCAATGCAAAAGTGAATCTACAACTGACGTCAATGGCAATTCGGAAAGTTGTCATCACGAGTATCGTAACGCAGGCAGAGACTACAGTCACACAGAAGAGGCCTAGCGCGACTTCGGGACGCGTTCTGGCAACGGTTTTGCAGGGTCATGGTCTCCACTTTTGCACATGGCGCCAATGACCTTTGTTTACTTACCCTGCATTTCGTTCTTTCGTCCACCTCGATACTCTGCTGCCACATCCTTCATCTTAGGCATTCGGTATAAGCGCATTGGGGCTGTTGGGTGTCGAAGACCCCTAAATTGCGTTGGTATGCTTATCTGATCTCAAGTAGATTGATGCAATGTTTAGGCTTCTATCTAGCAATCTTTGTGAGCCACGGCGACAGCTGTGATGCCTTGGGTTCCCAACACGTGTCCATCTTTACAGAAATGGTCATGGTGCACTGGCGATCGCCAATCGAGTGATAATCAGGTATAGGAGATCTTTGCCAGTTACATATATCGAACCTCAGAGATCACATCCATTCTCTAACAGTGGAACATGGACTTAAAGTTCAACCTTCGACTCAACACCAGTCAACAACTGTCGTAGATCGCAATTAATTTCCTGGCCTATTCTTTGATGTCTTTTAGAAGACCCTCATTCCCATTTGCTCATCCTCGCTTACGACCGCCTCGGCGATACAACGGGGAGCGCCATCAACCGCGACTCGCTGTTATAAGACTCAATGTCCATCACCGCAGGTCGATCATCAACATAGCCCAGCGTAACCTTCGTATTATTCCCATCTTGCTTCCCATAGTCATACTCGATCGGTTGCATTCCAAACACAGTAATACTCCCATCATCGTACTTATTCGTCTTGAACGCCGTCCTCCTCATCGCCGCGCTCGTCTTCGGCGCAAAGAAGATGATCAGCTTGCGCGCCAGAGTGATCTTCCCGTCCGTCGGGGCTAGCAACGGTTTCTGACCATCAGACGCGATGAAGATGGGAGTGAAGTTCTCTTCGGGTGTGGGGTTGCCTAGATCCATGCCCATGTTGAGGACCACGGACATCTTGCCCAGTTCAGTGTGGAAGAGGAATGAATCCTTAGAACCTGGTGTGACGTCTGAGCTGACAGTCGTATCACCGGAACTCTTCACCGTGAAGGTCTGTCCCGGTCTGATCGGAATATTGTTCGTTATCGAGTCGACATAGTCTGAAAACGCGACAATCGCCTGTCAGCTGTTGCAGACCTATCGTGTGGGATGAAAGTGAAGCACCTACAGCCCGGAATCGCGCCCTTGTCACTGGCCGAAGCTCGAAACGCTTCGTTCCAGTGCATGGTGTTCAGCGGATTGACCTCTGCTGATAATCCTGCGTCAGTCGTTCAGAACATCAGAAGACGCAACGAGAATTCGATGGGACTTTCGTACCTGAGCTCCAACCCACGACGTTGTAGATTGGCGCATCCGTGTTCTCGTAGAGCACACCCCAAGCACAGCCCAAGGTGAATTGCTTGGAAAGATGCGATGAGAGGCTACTGTCAATTGCAATTGTCAGGCTGTACCTAGTTGGTGAAGACATGGCTGCGCACTTTTCCAAGGTGCAGCAGTGACCACCTGGCTGTAGCTGGACAAGTAACACTATGTGCAAGTCAAGAAAGTGTCCAGATTCTCTCAGAAGGGATGCAATAACCTCAAAGTATTTACCCAAGACCAGGGTTGAGCTTGCTTTTGATGAGGGCAAGAAGAGCGGTATGTTTGTGGCTGAGACTATTGGAACGCACATGTTTCCTCGCGTCTCCCGTCACTGGCAGGCTTTCTCCGCTACATTGCATATGCGGTTTTGGTTTTGGATCCTCTGTCTCTCTGGCTACAGATCGGAGACAAAGCCCTAGTCCTAGACTATTGACCATGCGATGTCTTACTCCCCACGCATCACAGAAGTACCTATTCTCCACGGATGTTCACGAATGATGCGAAGTATGTGGGTGCGATGGTCTGTGTGATTGAGATGAGTTGTCTTTGACTGCGACCTTGCGCCTGCAGTAGTGACAGCTTCATCGAGCTACCATGCTGCTTATCTAGCTACTCTACTTACCATCTAAGCCTGGATGTACTTCGAGCCATCCCAAGTAAGAGAAATCTCATTGGTGCCGTTCATGTTGAACTCAGCGTAAGCTCCCTTGTTCAGTGAGATCATGGTTCCAGTCTCAGCATCAACCTCCATCCACAAGATGACGGAAACCTTGGGGGTCAGCGTCTCGTCGCCCTGAGGAAGGACGGGGGCCTGGCTGATGTAGATCGGAGCAGGCTTTCCCTTGATGGGCTTGAAGACGACGGCCGACACCTGCTGATTGGTGTCGTTGTGGAACCTGAACGAGGTGCTCCCAAGGGTCGAATCGGTGGACGACTTCAGATCGGCCCACGTCGGAGGCAGAGTGTAGACACCCTGGTAATTCGCGTCGGTCTCATTCGTGGTGATGTCAAACGTGACTGTGAGTCTAGTCAGTCCTGCCCTCGTTGGTGGCAATGACTTCGCTACATACCTCCGTTCATGAACGTGTCTTTCGTGGCAGCAATATAGTATTTCTCCTCCCAAGAGATGGTCACATTGGCAGCCACAGCTAGGGACTTGTCAGTCATTCCATCTCTGTCAAGGATCGATCAGAGTACCTACTATCAGACCAAGCGATGACATTGTAAGCTGGCTTATCTCCCATGCCGGTGGCAAAACAGAGCTTCCTCTTGTTCGTGTTGAATTCAACGACCTGCTCCTGCGAGAGGGTGATGTGAATCTTCTTGGAACCCATGGTTGCTGGTAGTTTCAGGACAAATCGGATATGGAGCTTGAAGTCTGGGGTAACTGAGAGAGTGAAGAAGCTTTGATGGTGATGGTGTTGAGAACGGGAGAACGAGAACGCGGATTTCCTCGTCATCTTATACTTTCTCAGCCACTCCTGCTGATCTACCAAGATACTTCAAGGCCTCGGAGCTCCCGACGTAGAACACGCGCTCTTCAGTTCAGGTTCACTTTTGGACTCCCTTCTCGCGCTATAAGATATGAAGAGGTACGTTAAACGGGTCTCAGCGGAGTTGCTGTACACTGTGGCGTTGACGGATAGGTCAGCGAGGACGCATACCACTTTCCGATAGACTTTGATTCTCGCAAACCGAGCGCTATTGTGGAAGACGCCCGTACTATCCGCGGAGCATAGGAAATCTTGAGAGCCCTGCCCTCAGACAAGACAGCTCAGTCTGTCACTGTGCAGCTCAAACAAGGCCTTGAACGGCCTCGATCCAAAAACCTTCGAGCCTTCGTGTTATTCCCCACTCCTTCAGCCTATGTTACGACTCTGTGAAATGCGTATTGTCCCATTCGAGAGGAGTGCTCTGAACTATTGGAAGCCACATATCATAGGCGAGTTCTGTTCAGCTAGCCATTAACCAGCGATCTCATACTCAATTGAGCGTCTAGCATCCCCACAGCCCCTTCAACAAGTCTCGAACATAGAAATATAGTCACATTGAGCTGTTGAAACAAAGTAGACAGCCACGTTGCAGCGACGAAGAAGGGACCTATGATTGGTCGACCGTGCCCAGACCCTCAAGACCTATTATGTCTCTTATTCTATTATGCACACGTAAATTGTCTCAAGCCCACGAGCTGTATATGGGCCGAGGCGCTGAAAATCTCGCCGAATTAGTAGGAAAGCTGTAGTTATCCGTGTCTGCAGGTCATTTATGCTTTGTGGCTTAGTGACACCTTGCATTGAGACTTCGAGTCCATGGACTCCTATGGAGGGAGGGGTTCACCGCTCTTTAATGTCGGACTACAGGTCCATCGCAGTCACACGGTCCTTCAACCCATCATTAATCCTGCATTCTGATATGAGAAAATGCCACGGCATCCAGTGTGTCAAAAGAGCTGCCAATGACACCGTTCATCCCAATAAGTTCAGCATGATGGTGAAACGGAACCTTTTGACCCAATGATATCCATGTCGCTGTAGTCAAGCTCAGGACCCAAAAGAGGCAAGATTCCCCATAACTCAGCTACTCGCTAAACACTATGCCTCCACACCGGTCAGTGATGTTGTCTCATGGACTATGCAATGAGACATCTGGAGAGGCCAAGGCCGGATCGCTTCCGCGGCGCTTCCGTGCCGTCCCGTGCCGCTCCCGAGCCGCCCTCAAACGCTACATGGCTCGATCGACTGTAGTGGCGCTGCGCAACCCAAGACTTTTCACTTCTTCCTCCAATGAAAAGCTGTCGCGAAAGCCGATACAACTCTTTCTGAATCGATAGCGTCTGTTGAGGGCTTAGATCTAGATCATGTATGTCTTATGTGGCTGCGAATTACCTCCACACTACCTTTCGCGTGCCAGCCATGCGGCTTCCACATGATATTGGAAGGCTAGAGAAAAGCCACCTGCTCCCTTAGCAGGGCTATAGTCACGGCAATTCCAATCAAGACCGACCTGGCTGTTCTGTAGCCAGATTGGCCTTTGTAGCTTTAAAGATATTAATTCACGCCAATGCGGTCCTACAGCTACAATGCTACGTTTATGTCACTTCAGGATAGAACTTTCATGTGTGCGAAAAGAAATGATAGAAGTCGAACTATGTCGCATCTCCATTAAAGCTACTAGAATCGTTGGGCGAAGTCAACTAAGAACCCATCAACCATGTTTCCTTGACCCTGTATCCCCCACACATTGACATTCGCGGGCGGATTGTATTGGTAAATATCAGCATCACCCCGATCCCACTGCGTTGAATCCCAGCCCCCATTATTGATCAACAAAACAATCGCCTGGCCAGCAACCAACATGCCAAATTTCCTGCCATTAAGCGAGTTGGCAGAGCTCAGTGTCCGAACATAGCCGCTAGCCTGGTCGAGATCCGCCTGAGCAATGTTCGCGCCAGGCGTCTTGCCCTCGAGGGTGAAGATGGGCTCCCAGCAGAGCTGGCCGGCGTTGTCGTTGTACATGAAGAAGACTGTGAGGTCGGCGCGGCCGGCTTGGTTGTTCTGCTCGGGAGCGATAATGAATCTGTCTGGGGGAAAGTGGTATTGAAGGACCTGGAGCCAGACACCGTTGGAGACGGCCTCGCTTGTGGTCTGGCTCGTCAGCACAGTCATCATGGCGGCATTGGCGCCGATTGCTGCTGCGGATGCCATCCTGACGGTATTGAGATAACAAAGTGGATTTGGTGTGAGAGACGAGACGGATAGTCAAAGATGAAGCTTCCGGGTCACTATGTGTGGCAAGACTTGACCCCTCGACAAGGGCGAGACGTGAGTATAAATACTTGAATATCTGCAGGTCCAAATCCGAGAAGCTGAATATCCCATGTCTCTGGACCCAATATTTCACTCTTTAGAGCGACCCGTGCCATTTACGCGCAGAAGATGCTCTGCAAGGAGTCAATGTGGCGTTTAAGGAGCGAGCTGAAGATGTCTACAAGTGGTATGACCAGCATGAGTGAAGTTTGAGGTGTTTAAAGTTCCCTGAAGAGCATCTTGGGGAGCCGGCAGCTCTCCGTACTCGATACTGTTGGGCTCGGAGGACGGCCTGAGAGACCTTGTAGCCACTTCCAGTGCATGATGTCTCCATTCTTTCTCTCATGAGGTTCGCAACGTGCATACCCTTGAGGAAGCCAACAGAGCAGCACCAGCGAAGGCGCGATTCGCCTTCTATAGCTTAGGTACTCATATCGTACTATAATGATCCGAGCAATGGGGTTGGAGGACGGAACAATAAATGTCTTCAATTGCATTCGCTGAGAAAAGCTTCACGCTGAAACATGCCGTAAAAGCCAACTAACTAACAAAGGGCGACTTCTCTTTCGTCGCGGTTGGAGCATCATGGCCTTCAACATGCAGTCCTCCAGTGTCCGGTCTGGCCCACGCAGCAAGACACAACCAAGGTCCTTAAATGACAGCCCAGAGAAGAAGATGTATCCGCGCAAGCTAGTCAGGACAGCGACGGGCAAGTCGTGCTCTTGTGCCGAGTCAACAACCTGGGCGCAAAGCGCCTTTGCAAATCCCTTGCCGCGATACAATGGGTGGGTGGCAAGGATCTCAAGATAGACACATGGCTGGAGGTGCTGGAAATGCTGCTTTTGACTGAAGGCGATGGTTGTTCTTAAGCTATCGAGTTTCTCGATTGTGGAACTATCGTCGTCATGAGACATGACTTCTACGACTTCGCTGGTGTTGCACATTGTCGAAGTTGCTAATACAACAGCATTAGTTGTTACTTCTCATATCATGAAGCCAACGGACTGAGCTCTACGTACAGTCTCGCCTTGTGCTCTGGTATCGCGATAGCGATATGTTCCAAACAGCCACTGACGCGACGGTCGACGTCGCGCCCTTGGGCGTTTCTGCCACAAGAACTAGCCATTCAAGGTTGTCCGGGGCCAGGTAGCTCTGCAGAGTTTCTCTGACATACCAACCGAAGTCGGCGTCTTTGCGGATTTCCCTCGTGAACAAACTCTTCCAGGAGGAGTCGTCTGCTAGGGAAGCGAGAATGACATCTGCGATGGCAGGGAGGTCACCAACGGTAGCGCGACGAAGTTGCATGGGTCGAGCAGAAGATAGGGAAAGGAAGAGCGGGAAGGAAAATGGGCATGAAACGGTCAGCTGAGGGACGATGGGCGGGCGATCCAAAAGCTCAAATAATGACACGAAAGTTTGCGCTGTTTCGACGTCTGCTATTGCCAGCGCCGCCTATGCGCCGTGCGATGATTCGCAAGCACACAAGCTAAAGTCAAAGTCGAAATGACCCCTCGTGGCCACTCCTCCAGGAATGGAAATCAACAGAAACGCAAGCGGCACACCCCTGACTAGACGACGAGAGGCCGCCCACTTCTGAGGAGAGGGTAGAAGCAATCCGGGAGGAGTCCTGCAGGAACTGTCCTGTCTTTTGCCCTGCATACTACAGAGACGCCCCTCCCACACCCTGTGGGAGCGACCGGTAGGGTCACTTCACTTAGAGCAGCCGAGGATGGTGCCACAGAACTCCCCGCAATTCGATATTGTTTTATTGTTTGTGTAAGTGCTGTAAAACTGATATATGTGCTTTGGAGAACCAGAGCTGCTTCGGCTTAACCCTGAGAGCTTGAATCCGCTGGGCTCTCTAATTGCTTGTGATGATGAGTCGATCATACGCTATGCTCAATGACGGTCAATAGAGTCATGTTGTGCCTCGGTCTCAACACGGGCATGAAATCGTTACATAACGCAATAGCGCCCTTTCTTCTCGAAATGTCTGACAAAAATCGCTTGGGGCGGCTGTCGATGAGGGATTTTTGCTATTAACGGGAAACAAACAAACGCCCGTTCAGTGTCCTCGTTTACGTCAATCGGCGAGCCTAGAACTATTTGTATCGTGTTAACTGAATCCCAGCACAGACACATGGAAATCTGGTGCGATGGGATATCAGGAATGTGAGCGTTGGACGCCCCCGCGCCGCCCATAGAGTGGGGATGACCTCGCGATCCCCAATTGAGGAAGAAGCTGACACAGCCCCCTTGGCTAATAAAGCCAGATGATCGGGGGTTTTTAGTGGGACATGACGCATATCTTACCTTAACAGACATGGTCAATTTGGCCTCGCTGATGCATGGTTCTGCAAATGGATATCCCTCAGCGCTTATACGCGCAGAGGGACTAATGTGGCTTCTGGGGTGTGTGCCTATATCACCTCTCCACCTCTTGTCGATTCCTCCGATGTTCCCCAGGCCTTGGCTCAAAAGCTTGTTTGTCTGGCGTGCCCTTTTGGCCATCCTTTTCCGATTTCCCGCATGTAGCGTTGCCCCCTGCCCCTTTCGAATTGCCTCGGAGGGTACCATCGGGCGGAGACTGTACTCGAGTGCCGAGCTCACTGCAGGAGGAGGGGATCATGCTTTGGCTTGGCAGGAGTCGTACTGTTCAATGAGTGGTCCAGTTGTGACAGACTGTATAGGTCGCCATTGGAAAGGTCGGAATACTGGCAACTATAATGCAATGGTAATGCAGTATCTGCTGCAAGATAAAAGGAGCCTTCGTCGTCAAGTCTCTAGGAACTGATCATAGCCATTCCTTTCATGATACGTCTTGCTCGGTCTAGCTCATCATTCCGCCGAACAATGCAACGAAGCCAAACTATCTGCAAACAGCGCTACTATGTCAAAGACTCTGTATCACCAATACCTATCAGGCGTTGTTATATGCGTGCAAAGACTTCCCAGCCCCTAATTGAGCCTGAACAAGAAAGACTGGAAGTTGAGACAGACGACGAAGAGATATTTCCTCACTTTTGGTACGTAAGATGATACCGCCAGATTGTCTACAGCTCGCTGAACATGCAACTGTGTGCTCTAGCATGACTTGTGAGAAGGAATTCTTGCCTCATCATCACGTCAACATATATTGCTCTGAAACGTAAATCATATGCCCAATCCAAGAATTCTCCCCCATATTCTTGGCAACTTTCTCCCCTGATCTATAGGAGGATGCTTACGATTTCTGCATAGTTGTCGTAAAGTTGACGAAGCGAAGCGAGGTTGTCAATACCTTGCCCTTCCACCGACAACGCAAACAGAATTGAACCGCGATTGCTTTCAAAAAGCCGACCACAAGGCCACGAGGAAGAGCATGTGACGGATAAAGCATCCTCAATCCCCGAGCGGCGTCACTGAGGGCTTTCGCTACATTTAGCTAGCCTTCGACATCTAGAAAATCGCTCCTCATAGAAAACACGGCTGCTTTCATTTCCGCACAAAACTCTCAGGCTGGCCCTTGCATACTAAACTCACTTGCTGCGAGAAACTCTGCCATAGCCCCCGCCAAGCGATGTATGAGGCATATCAAAACGCCCGCACCAGAGTGGAATCTTCCCTCACGGCAGAGGCGTGAAATAGACGCGGGATCCACAGTGCTAATAAGGCGTTAGCTTCAGTCAGGGTGCTTCGGTACATTACCGATCGAAATGGGCCTCGGCGTACGAACATCCTGTTTTTGGACAGTCTGTCAGAAAAGAGCGCATAGAAATCTGACAATCTGAGGCGCCCAGGAGGCCTCTCCTTGGACCCATGAAATGAACTACTAGTACCGCCTAGGTAAGCGAGAGCAAAGGGTCTTTTCGGCAAGAAACGGCGTATAACAATTACCCTGGTGTACATTCACATCCCTTCACAGCAATACAGCTACATACTCGAGGGGGGTTGGATCTATCACCACGCAGGCCATCCCGTCTTAGTACGCCCCAACACCAATCACGTCCCACCCCTGCCCAGTTCACACACCCCCTCTTGATCGTCACTTCTCATACGTCTATACTCCGTATGGAGGCTATCCAAACTACAAGCTACTGCGAATTGAGGAAGGCCCCATTGCGCGAAATGTGTATTGTTCTCGCGTGTAAGCGACGTGATGAGATGAACCCTTGTGAAGGCACAGCAGCGAATCGCAGGGCACAAGTCAAGAGTACCCACGCCAGCCACGTCAAGTTGAGCTATAAATGAGGAAGCCACTGTTGCTGTTCGTCTCGAAACCATCTTTCCAGCAGTGAGAGCCTCTCTATTTCTGTCAATTCATCACTCTGAACATCCAAAGACTTTGACTTTTATCACTTGACAGGCTCCATTATCCCTTGGCCCCATCATCAGTCATGCCTGACCCAGACGAAAAGAACGAAGCCGCCGTCTTGCCCAAGATCGGTGAGCGCATTCACTGGAATGACGAAGACGAGGAAGATGCTCGTCGCACTCTCCAACGAGGGCGACGCTCTCAACTTCGATCTATCTCTAGTGACTCTCTTAGCATTCACAGAGCTGGCTCTCGAAGTCGTGCTGATCCATCTCTTGTTCTACCCGTTACATACCGTACCGTGTAAGTCCCTACCCGACCACCGTCTTCACAAAACGTGGAATTTACTCATGTCGACCCCTAGATCTTTCAACATCGAGGAGTCTAAAGCGAAGGAGCACCTCAAGCTCGGCAAGGCAAAAGATGTGACAACTAAAGGTTTGACATGCCCCTCCCTTAAACATAGTAAGATCCCGCTGACGCTTGCATAAAACAGCCCTGACAGATCTCGAGTGGCATACCCTCTCGGCCTTGGACGTAGAAAAGAGGCTCACTACTTCGACTACCGCCGGCTTATCGAGCGATCAGGCCAAAAGAGGACAGGCCCAATATGGCAGAAATGTGCCTTCACCTGCCAAGACACATTGGTTCCGAACAATCTTCTTGTACTTCTTCGGCGGCTTCGGAAGCATTCTGCTCATTGGTTGCATTCTCGTCTTCATTTCTTGGAAGCCTTTGGGAGATCCTCCGGCCGTTGCGAACTTGGTGCGTCTGCTGTTCACTCCTCACCAAGCCTGTCCTGCCCTGCCCTTCCCTCGCCATTAATACTGAGTGGTCATACTGATGTTTCTTCCTGACAGGCGCTCGCTATCGTACTTCTAGCCGTGTTCTTCATCCAGGCTCTCTTCAACATGTTTCAAGACTGGTCTACATCTCGCACAATGTCTTCCATCAAGGAGATGCTCCCTGAAGAGGCAGACGTTATCCGTGACGGTCAACTCGTCCACCTCAACGCATCAGAGGTAGTCCCAGGTGACATAATCCACGTCAAGGCCGGCAACAAGCTACCCGCAGATTTACGATTCATCACTGTATCATCTGATGTCAAGTTTGACCGTTCCGTTCTCACGGGCGAGTCCAAACCTATCTCGGGTACCGTCGACCACACCGATACAAACTACCTCGAGACACACAACATCGGCTTGCAGGGAACGCACTGCATCCTTGGTTCATGTACCGGGATTGTGGTTGCTATCGGAGATCAGACCGTGTTTGGACGCATCGCGTCGCTTACGAATGAGCCAAAGATCAAAATGACAACTCTCGAGAAGGAGGTGCTCTACTTCGTTATAATTATTGCCAGCATCATGATTGCTATGATCACTGTTGTCTGCATTATCTGGTTTGTTCCTACCATAAAACGCTCTGAGTGCATCAGTTACTGACATGGTCGCCATATCAGGGGCGCCTTTTTGAGAAAGGAGCATCCCGACTTCATCAATGTCCCGACCCTGATTGTCAACTGCGTTAGCGTAGCTATTGCTTTCATCCCCGAGGGTCTTCCCATTTCGATCACTGCCGGTCTCACCATCACTGCCAACCTGATGAAGAAGAACAAGATCCTCTGCAAGTCCCTCAAGACTGTCGAGACACTTGGCTCGGTCTCGGTTATCTGCTCCGATAAGACCGGCACTCTGACCACGGTTAGTCGCACTTCGCTCATGACTTCTATTAGCTCTTGCTAATTACTTCATTAGGGAAAAATGACTGTGTCAGATTGCGCAGTCGGCGGTTTGAACATGACCGCGGAGGATGCACGTGGTAAATTCAGCCAAGAGGGGACATCCACGCATCCCATCATCCAGCTTCGTGCGATAGCAGCTCTGTGCAACGCCTCCGATTTCGACGTTGCTACTGCAGACGCACCATTATCGGAGAGGAAGATCTTTGGCGATGCCACTGATCAGGCTGTCCTACGCTTTGCTGAATTCGTCGAGTCCGGCAGTGTCGCATATCTACGGGCCTGTTGGCGCAAGACGTACGATCTTGCCTGCAACAGTAAAAACAAATTCATGATTCGGTGTTTTTCATGCATCAAATCAGAGTCTATCCCAACGACTTTGTACGGGGGTTCGTTATTTGATGCCAAGGATACGTAAGTCGAGACTGCCAGAATTGGAAAAAGAGGACGTCGATACTGACACAAAGGCGCAGACTGTTGACCATCAAGGGAGCTCCTGATGTGCTTATCGGCCGATGCTCACACTATGTATCTGAGTACGGTGAGGCTGTCCCCCTCAATGACAGCATGAGAACTACTCTCGAGGGGCTCAAAAACACGTACTCGTCCCAGGGCAAGCGATGTTTGTTACTTGCCCGCAAGGTCATCAAAGGCGCCGCCCTCCCCAGCAACACACAAACGACCGAATTTGAGCATGCCATCACGAAAGAGTCCAAGTCTGGGCTCACACTGGTCGGCTTCGTTGCCATCGTTGACCCATTGAGGCACGATATTCCCCATGTCGTGAGCACGCTGCGAGGTGCCGGCATTCGAATCGCGATGGTAAAGCGGCATCCATCTCTTTCTTATTGACTATTAGACTAAATGCTTCACAGGTCACTGGCGACTTTGCTCTCACCGCTCTAGCCATTGCTCGCGACGCGAGGATCGTAACTACTCATACTGTAGACAACAGCGAGGCACTCCATCGCAATCCCGGCGATGGAAAGTCTGATTCCACTGCCATTTCTCAAGACTCCTCTGACTCATACCATGGTGCCATTGTAATAAGTGGTCCAGAGCTCATGGCCCTCAATGAGCACCAGTGGGCGAAGCTGACTCAATATGAGGAGATTGTCTTTGCTCGAACCACACCCGAGCAGAAGCTCCGCATCGTACGCGAGTTCCAGCGCAGCAACGTCGTCGCAATGACTGGAGACGGTGTCAACGATGCACCCTCACTGAAGGCTGCTGATGTTGGTATCGCCATGGGTGGTGGTTCTGATATCGCCATGGAGGCAGCGGACATGGTACTTCTCGATACATTCTCATCCATTATTATGGCTGTGCAGTACGGCCGCGTTGTATTTGACAACCTCAAGAAGGTAAATCCTATCCCTATCGATCATGGAGGATAACAGAAAGACTAACACCATCTCAGGTCATCTCTTACTTACTGCCTGCCGGATCCTTCTCCGAATTCTGGCCCGTTATGGCCTTCGTCGCATTCGGTGTCCCGCAAGTCCTCTCGTCATTTCTGATGATCATCATCTGGTAAGAAATCACTACGAGTATCTACAATTGACCTGCTAACCTTGCATAGCTGTTTCACCGACTGCGCAGCCGCCACTATGCTCTCCTACGAGAAGCCCGAGGCTGATGTTCTGACTCGAAAACCTCGAAATGTGAAGAAGGATCGTCTAGTCAACTGGCAGCTCGTCCTCCAGTCATACGGCATCGTCGGTGTCCTCCAGACTCTTGCATCCTTCTCTATGGCATTCTGGTACCTCGAGCGCAATGGCATCCCATTCAACCAGGTGTGGTTCGCTTTCGGCAAGATACCTGAAGGTGTTGATCCAGACTACTACCTGGCAAAGACGAACGAGGCCTCATCTATTTACTTCGTGAACCTCGTTGTCATGCAATGGTTCAACCTGATGGCGACCAGGACTCGTCGCCTCAGTATTTTCCAGCAACCGCCCTTGTTCAACAAAGACACTCAAAACTGGTATCTTTTCCCGGCTATCATATTTTCACTTGCAATGGCGGTATTCTGGCTGTACATCCCTCCATTGCAGCCTATCCTCGGCACAACTCGCGTGCCAGTAGAGCATTGGTTTCTGCCATTCGCTTTTGGTATCTTCCAGCTGCTGCTGGACGAGGGCAGAAAATACTGTGTTAGAAGATGGCCTAGTGGCACGTTGGCGAAAATGGCCTGGTAAGGCAGTATCTACATCAGCATTATACTAGATTTGCTATATTTAATTACAGAGTCGTCGGCCCAGAATTGCCTTTGTCCGTTTCGTGCTTTTGTGTCGTCCATGGGACCAGGGCCAGACGGCTTGGGAAGAGGCCGCATTCCTCGTAAACAGAACTATGACGACGGGCGGCAAGATCCATCCAGACTAAGAGTGCAGCCAGCCACACAGCTGGATCAGGGGCTGTACGTGGCTAAACACGCCACGAGGGGAAAGGTATGGAAGTAAACTCAAAGGAAAGAAAGCAAAGCAAGTAGACGAATCCAAGAAGTCAGGCAAAAAGGAGAGGTCCTCTGTAAGTACCCAAGGTAGAGCGACCCTGAAGAATTATAAGTCATGCGCATTTGCACGTATGCTAGTATTGTTGGCATCGCTGGGGTTATAACTTCAAAGATGTCATTGCTCCTCCTTCCCTGATCCTTGTTCCCTGATTTTGAAGAGAACCATCTCAACGGCGCTTTATTCTTAGCTTTGCCTTAGTGCAGATCATGTTCGTACTTGCCGCGTCGTGAACGAGTCTAGTGCAGAGTCGATCGACGTTTAGCTTCAGCCATCTGCTTAGCGCCACCACTCCCGCACCCCTCGAGCCTCGCTATTGAATACTCTTGGACTTGGTCAAAGTTAACGATTGCTCGGAGAGAAGTGCAATGACGTCGTTGGAGCTAGTGCGAAGGTCTTCGGGTATGGCTTTCGGGGACTTACCATCACTACCAGTCTCCCGTGATCCAGCTCGGCGAGCAAGACGCACACGGGATCGCAGGCTGATGAGCCCTTTACCATGAACTCTTTACTAGCCTGACTAGAAATCCTGCTTTTTGGCCTTCTCACTTTGATCAGATCGCCCAGGTTCTTAAAGCTTATTGCTCTCCATCGTGACGTCAAGTATATGAGCGTATGGTAGAACGTAGTCACTCAGCCACCCACTCTAAGCAAGGGCAGCTCGATTGGACGTTGAGACTACATATAGACCCCTGTCGTCCTTAATCACAAACCATCCTACATCGTGAGATAAGCGAGATCTCAATCCACAATCGATCAAACATATCTCATATCAAATTTCTTCACCATGAAGCACGGGCTATCTCTGCGGCACAATGCCGACATGAAGGGACATGGAACCGCTATGATAGGTGAAACCCTAGGAACAGCGTTCTTCTTATTCATTGTGAGTACGCATGCGTGACGCAGCATCCACTCACTCTGAGACCATGCTAATGGTTATATCGTAGGCTGAAGGAGCAGCTAAGACAGCCAACCTTGCCAGGACCGCAGCGCAGACTCAGACCGATGCACCTCTCGATGCCACAACTATCCAACTAATCGGGACCGCGTTTGGTCTGTCCCTTCTCGTCTGTGCATGGATGTTCTATCGCGTGACTGGTGGTCTTTTTAAGTTAGTTGAATCAGTTGGCAAATGCCCGCGAACATCAGATACTGACAGACTTGTTCTAGTCCAGCCATCACAGTAGCCTTATGGCTGACAGGCGTCCTCACCACTTTCCGAGCCGTTTTACTCTTCGCGGCGCAGCTCGTTGGAGGAATCATCGCATCAGCTCTAGTTCTTGCTCTCACCCCTGGTGCAAGCGGCGGAGACGCAACAGCGGCTATTGATGTTGTGAACACTACCGTCTCAACACAGATTAGCTATCAGCAAGCCCTGATCTTGGAGATGCTGGGAACAAGCTCTCTTGTATTCAGCGTGCTAATGCTGGCCGTGGAGAAGGTGAGTCCCTTGAATCCTGACGTCGTCATGCACATCCTTGCTAACTATATAAAGCATCGTGCCACATATCTTGCACCTGTGGGCATCGGTCTCAACCTCTTTGTCATCCACTTGTTTCTTCTTGCCTGGACTGGATGCTCTCTTAATCCCGCACGTTCACTTGGTCCAGCCGCAGTCGGCGGCAACTTTCCCCCTCACCACTGTAAGTAATTCTGCCCATGGGTCACATACAGACACGTCGCTAACGCCCATTGAAGGGATTTACTGGGTCGGGCCTATCGTCGGCGGCATCCTCGCCGTCATCTTCTTCCACATCCTGAAAGCACTCAACTACAACTCCGGCGTCCTGGACCAAGATTCCGACCACGAAGTCAACAACCTTCGTCCCGTGCACATGCGAATCTACAAGCTCCTCCGAGGCCACAATGACTGGGAGAAGAACCCGAAGAACCCTTCGTTCCAGAAGGAACATGAGAAGCGATACCCTCAGAAGAAATGGGTTATGCACCGTCATACAATCTACAACTCCGATGATACTACTTCGTACTTTGATGCTCCGCGTCAGCTTGGGGATCAAGAGTATGCAGATCGTGACGCTAGTGTCTCTCCCGCGCCAAACAGCCGGGAAGGGTGCACGGCTGTTCAACACGAGAGTGTTAGGAACAGTGGCCTGCCCGCCCCTGTGACTTCGCGCCATCGCGCAGGCAATCCATCACTTGACTCCGGGGGCACGCTCACATGAGAGCACGATTCCATAACGGTTGGGAAAGAAAAAAAGCAAGGCTGAGGAGAGAACCCCTTCTAGTGGAGAAGTATGTCCAGCCCGAGGCTACCGTCGAAGCCTTTCTAGGCAATTTTTGAGACATGGCAGCGCCACTGCAACTTTCAACTTCAAATTTGTGTAATTATTCTTTATAATAGTGTATATCATCGAGTTCCATTTTGAGATGAAAGGTTGGCTCTCACCCTGGACTAGCGATCGCCTGGTCGAGGCACGAGTTCTGTGCTTGAGTCGGTAGATATGATCATAACCTGTAACTCTGTCTGAAATCAACCCCGCTGGAAATTCAAGATATCATCATGTTAACTCGCTGGCTTTGTGAAAGCAAATACTTTGGTGAGGATCAAAGTCAGGCCACTCATCGGCAGGTACTCAAGATCATGGTAAGTGCAGGTAAGTGCATCGCATCAAGCGATTGCATCCTCCAATCACCAGCCGGCAGAGTCCAAATTCTGCCGTAACAAAACAACTACAAAACCTTCAGAACAACGAAATATCCGGAAACGCTCGTCTCTTCTCACGCAATGGCGTTAGAATTGTTGTTGTCAGCATCGCTCTTCTCGCGTCGCAGTGGCGGGGCAGGACTTTGTTTAGTGGCCCTGCCAGGCATCCTTCGGACCTCATCCGACGTCGGGCTCGTCTGATCGCCTGCACCCCAGATCTTGAACCCTTCAACCAGTCTCCAACCTAAAGACCCTGCATTCGATCCTCTTGGCTCTCAAAGGCGCCAGACACGATTGAGTCGCCGTGTTCTGCGCACATCACAATGGCCTCAACGTCTGGTAGCACACCAGCAGCCGCTACAGCGTCACCCTCAGACGCAGCACCACCTCGCCCACGCCGGTCTCGCAACGGCTGCATCGGCTGTCGCAAAGCAAAAGTAAAATGCGACGAGGTCAAACCCCGTTGCGGCACATGTCATCGGCGAAGCCTCGTCTGTCCGGGCTATGCTCCTCGGTCGCGTCCGACGGCTGGAGCACAGGCTGTCGATACTTCCTCACCAGCAACGACCAGCACGCCATTGCCTGATGATGATGCGGCAACTGTTCGGACAGTATCAACTCCTGCTGCAGAGAATTGGTCGGCAGGGACTGTTGCGACGACAAGGCCCTCACCTCTAGCTGGTCAGATGTCACTACCCTCACAAGGAGGGTCTTCCGACTTCAGACTCGACTATTTCGGTTCATCTCTCAGTCTGCTTCCCTCTGGCGTAGTGACTCCTGCTGATGAGCGTAATATCGCGCTGTACTTCAATCGCCATCCATCCGAGCTCATCATGGGCGATGAGTTCGTTACAGAAATGAATGCGAATACTCTTCTGCTTCTTCAGCAGGATCCTGCGACAGTGGCTAATGTGCTCGCGGCAATCGGCTACGTTTACCATGTTCGCGATACACAGGGCTCGGACATCCCGGTTCTCGCGAGGAGATCACGGATACTGTCGGATTTGCGACTAATGAAGCCATCGAGCTCATATCTTGAGATGGCATTGCACCTTCTACTTGCATTGTGTGCTATGGAGGTGAGTACGATGATCACATCTCCATTTTCTTTGCTCAGTCAACCGCAAATCTTCTAACTAACGCATTCCAGCTCGTCACATTCGCACAACCGAGGACAACCACATCAATCCCTATGCTGCTCGACCACGTCTCGTTTCTCATCACCCACCATCACTCTCCAGGCGGCACCCTCTCCTTTGTTAGCCGCTACCTTCTGCGTGGTCTAGCACGACAGGACCTTATTGTCTCACTCGTGGGTCTACGACGCTTCCGAGTCCCAACCTACTGCTGGCTGGACTACGACGCAAGCACAAAACCAGACCGCCTACTCGGCTGCACGGCCACGCTGATGCCTCTACTTGAAGAGCTTTGCGCTCTGGCCGAGGAACTACGACATCAGATTCTGCAACCGTACTTCTTCCAGGACAGTCTTGGTCTGACGGTCGGCCCTTTGGATCAAGAGATCCCGTGGGATAAGGTCGAATCACTACGTCAGCGCCTACAATCATGGCAACCACCCACACTCAAGACAGGCTCCTTCAAGACGACCCGGAAATTCCACGTCCAGGCTGCATGCTACCGTGCCGGCGCCCTCCTCTACCTCCACCGTCTCGTCCACCGTCCCTCCATGCCTTCAGCAGACATGTCCTCCCACGCCTTGACCGCCCCATCACCACAATTCGATCTCGACGACACTTCAGGCCTCGACTTCCTCCAAACCGACTCCACATCCCAAGAGCTATCCCTCTTCTCCCTTCCTGACCCATTACCCCTCCCCACTGCTGAAGAGCAAGCCGAAGTCGAAGCCGAAGCCATTCACAAAGCCCACGAGATCTTACTCTACGCCGGCGGTTTGCCAGCTTCAGATGTCAAACTCCTACTCTGGCCTGTCTTCCTCGCTGCGTGTGAGATGAATGACCCAGAAGATCGTGCAGCAGTTTTAGAAGTCTTCAACGCTATTTTGGATCGCAGAAAGACGGTGACTGTGCTCCAGACAAAGTCATTCGTGGAAAATGTGGTGTGGCGAGCACGAGACGAAGGGAAAGACTGGAATTGGATGAGATTGGCTCAAGACCATCCTGGCGAGTGTCTGCCAATCTAAAAAACACACTTCACCAAGTCAATACAAAACTGACGCGTTCACGCACCGAAAGCTATACCTTGAACCACATGTATTCTGCCTATCTATGAAGCCGGCGAGAACTTCCCAATGACGCTAGCAGGCTTGCTATACACCAGCGACGAAGAATATGTCTCCTTCAGTCCAAAAGCCTTTGGTCCGGCAGTGTTCAGACCACGCTCTGTGGTCCACACTGGATGTGGCGCCATGACAATGATGACAACTTTGACGCCGTATCTGTATTCTTGGATACCGATCGCCTCTCCGGTCGATACGTCGAGAATGCAGATAAGATCGGGTACGGTAGCGATGACCTGCGACCACAACTTGCTTAGCCAACAGCCCAGATGCATCCAAAATGCGACGAGTGAAAGAGAACATACCTTTTCTTCTCCGTCCTTCCCCTTGGCATAAACGGCCAAATTCTCATTCATAAACGGCACCCTCACCTCTGCCCACTCCTCCCCTTCTCCACCCTTCCCACCACTCCCATCCTGTTCAACCTCATCATCACTCAACTTCTTAACAACAACCTCCCCAAGCGAATGTCCCGTCTCCGTAATCTTTGTCTCAACACCATGAATCTTCCCCGTAAAGATCCTCCTCGCAGACCTTGCACCACCGGCAGCTGCAATGATGGCGTCCGTGACGTTACCGATGTTGGAGCCGATTTGGGATTGCCGGACGGCGCGACCGAGACGCCAGGCTAGGGAGAATGTGTGGGGGATGCCGACGTGGCGGAATTTGGAGCCGGTTAGGGGGTTTCCTGCTGCGCCGGCTGCGAAACTGTGATGAAGTGTTAGTATTCGCAGGATATTGAGGTAGAGATGAGGGGCAGAGAATACCCGTATTCGGCGCAGATGTTGCGAATCTCTTTGCCGGCTGATGTTTCGTCTTCCTGTCCTGCTGGAACGATGCCACTTCGGCCGTCACCGCTGCAGATGGCTACGGGAAGGAGATCGTTGATAGACTCGGCTTCCTCGTGGGCATACTGAGAGACCATCTCGAACTGCGGGAATGCACGACCTATACATAATGTCAGTCCAGTCCAATACAGTCATCGAGAAAGCTTACCCATCAAATCACCATCAACAGCCGGAATATCACAATACCGCTTCGTCGCCCACCTCAACGTAGCAAGTCCATTCATCCCCCCAATCTCACAAGCCAACAAACAAGTCGCCTTCCTACCCACAACCTCCTCCAACCTCTCTATCGCGTGAAACACCGCATCCGAAGAAATCCTCTCCAACCCAACAGCCGGTGTCCCCACAGCAGCAATAGGTGGTAAGACAGCGTCGTCAGGGAGGGCAGAGGGGTTGATGATGGTGAGACGTTCGCCTTGGCGGAGTTGCTCGAGGAGGGCGAGGTAGGTTGCGTAGGGGGAGCCGCCGCCGCCGCAGCCGAGGATGTAACAGCCGATTTCGAGGAATTTTAGGTCGGTTGCTGATACGAGCCATTCGCCCTTTGATGTGATAGTCGGACGGTATGTTGACGGATCGACGGCATCAGGATCAATATCATCGACCGCAGGTGCCGCAGGTGACGTGCCTCCTTGCTCAGTGTTCGAAGCCTCCTCAACCGAGCTGCTTTCTTCAGTGTCTGCCAGAACATTATCCCTCGACGATGACTTCACCATCTGTGCATAAACCCTCTTATGATCAGCAGCACAAGCAACATCAACCCTCACCTCCTTCTTCCCCTCCACATACGGCACCCACTTAACCTCCTCCGTCAACACCACAACCTCCTCCTCACTCCCTCCCTTCTCAACCGCATTCTCAATCGCCTCCCTCTGAACTCTTTCAACACCAGCCTTAACATCATCAGCATCAATCATCGCCTCCGCAGACCCAAAGATCTTGGCAAGCGCAGCACCAATCGCATTCGCAACCCCAGCATATTCTGAACGAATGACGCGACGGACACCTTTTAGCGTAGGGGGGCAGAGGATTGCGCCGCCGCCGACGAGAATTACGGTGCAGTCTTCGGGAGTGAGTTTTATGCGGTCGACGAGGGATTCGAACATTTGAGCGAGGCGGTGGTGGGATGCTTCTTGGATTGAGGGGGTGAGTTTGACGAGGCTTGGGTCGCCGATTGTGCTGTTGGTGGAGGATGGGGATGATGCAACGGCGACGTCTGTTGCTGTGAGGGTCTTGCCTCCGAAGCATAATGCCTCGGTGATGAGGGCATAGCCAACGCTGTCAGGACCAATGGTTACCTTGACGTCGCTGCCATCTTCCTGGACACGTACTCTCGAGCCACCACCAAGACCAATGCTTTCAACAGACGGCATGTCGAGGTTGATCTTGATACCAGAGAGGTTTGTATAAGTCTTGCTCAACCGCGGATACCCGTTCGGCAGAAGCGCACCAACATCAGAAGTCGTACCTCCAACATCAATGACAACAGCTCCCGACTCATCAAGCAACTCGCTTTGAGCAAGGAACGCAGCTCCACGCATCGAATTCGTCGCACCAGACGAGAAGATCCTGATCGGGAAGTTCATCGCTTCGCTGTACGGTAAAAGATGGCCGGCGTTGGAAGTGAGATAAAGTGGACATTGTAAGCCAACGCTCTTCATCGCGCGGATGAACGAGAGCATAGTCTTCCTCGCAAAGTCGAGGATAGCAGCGTTCAAGATCGACGCATTCTCTCGTGCGAGAAGACCTGAGCCAGCGACATCCCGAGAGAGCACGAAGCGTACTGAGTCGGCATATGTAGCGTCGATCTTCTTCATCTCCTCGAGCATGATCTTCATGGCCTCTTCTTCTTGGTTATACGCCTGGTCCATGGGCGAACTCATCCCCACGATGACAACATGACGCAGACCAGCCTCATGAACCTTGCGAGCCTGTTCTTGCAGCGAAACGGGCTCAAGGGGCGCAACAAGCTTCCCGTCAATATTAACACCACCCGGAACAATCGCACAATGCCCCTTCAGAAGCTGTTTCAACGAAGCCGGCCAATCCGCAAACGGCAACGCCCCATCCAGAAACCCATGAGATCCAATCCGAATGACCGCAACTCTCGATAGAAGCTTTGCATCTCTCTGAACAATCGCGTTCAAAAAGTGCGTCGTTCCAATAGCCAGAGCAGTAATCGCCGAAGGATCAGGAATAGCAGATGCTGAACCTGGAGTGTCTGCTGTTGGTTGGGTTAAGAGCGTTTTGAGAGTTGCTTCAACCCCGTCTGTGACTTGTGGTGTTGTTGGGGATTTGTTGTGGGAGATTACGGCTGATGTGCCGGGTTTGGAGAGATCTAGCAGGACGGAGTCGGTGTTTGTTCCTGATCATGTCAGTTTGGATGTGTGATGAGCAGGTATGAGAGTCGAGTTGATATATGATGGTAAGTGCAGGGGCTCATTGACAGGCATTTGAGAACATCGGGATCAGGCTACATACCTCCGACATCAACGCCAATAACCAACGAGCCCGGAGGCGCAAGAGATACTGCAGCCATGATGATCGACTCGTATGTCCAGTATGCACAGTCTTGACAGCGCAATCTTCCGAATCAAGCCAAGATCAATCTCTCACACAACAACTCGCTTCCTTGCTGGTCTCAATAGCTCTCTAATCAATCACGGCTTATAACCGCCGTCGTCAGTGTATGTCTCTGCAAGGTCAAGCGCGACATCGGCCTGCCCAACTCTTCCCTGCCGGTGCGAGTGGATTCCAAAAGTGTGGAGAAGTTCAATCCTCCGAATTGCTATCTACGCTATCAGATGGTGTTCGAAATCGCCTGGCGTGATCAGTGAGGAGACTAAGATGGAGGTGAGGGTCAAGCGCGCCCCATCTTATCCTTTGATTGGATCGTTTGTTTCTGCGGGAGGATGAGGGTCCCATCGAGAAGTACTACCCTCATTTCTGTCTCATGATCCTCTGTGCTCTGTACTGATCAGAGTGACAAGACGGAGTTTCTGCAGCATTACCGACCAATGCCACGAGGCAATGCCCCAGGTCTCAACCTCTAGGCTCTGAGTCTATTTCTTCACAGGCTGACATTGCGGGGCCGGCATGGATCTCGACACTTGACTCTTTCGCCCCCGGTTGATAAGCTGGGGTGACAGTGGCACTTGGACCTCTAATATCGACACTTCAATTGGCGGGGGTCTGGTCTCCATCTGCTCGTCGCATTCTTATCACTCTCCTCCCCCAGATCCCGAGCCTCTGGAACGGAGACAAGTCGCGCGACCTGGACTCGACTGGACTAGACTCATCTTAGACATCCTAACGGCCGTCGAGAATGCGAACTTAGTGCGATAGCATCTGAGCGCCCAGAACTCTCAGCTTGGTATAATACCCAGCCCTCATCCGCCCATCCTGTCGCTCAGCCCGTCTGTCTCTTCACACTCATCAAGAACCATCAACTCTTGTACGATAATCACATTGGTCAACATGGGCAAATCATTCCTTGACAGGCTCCGTGTGAGCGACGACCACATCCGCGGCTATGCAACCGACAAATGGATCAACCCGGACATCGCGCCTCTCCCACCGAGTCGTCGTGTCTGGGGCATCTGGGCATACATCGGATGGGGCTCTATCGCCAGTATCTGCATTTCTGCATGGACAGCTGCTGCCTCTCTTCTCTCTCTTGGTTTGAGCATGGGCGAGACAGTCGGTGTCATGATCCTCTCTCGAATCCTGATCGTCTCGCTGATCATTGCCAATGGTTGGATGGGCGCTGATTGGCATATCGGTTTCTCCGTTGCTCAGAGGTAAGCTTTGCACCCACTCATCATTATAGCTATGAGTTGTGCTGACGCAAGTAGGATGATCATGGGCATGCATGGCGCATACATCACACAAGCCATGCGCATCATGCTCTCAATCGTTTGGTACGGATCCCAAGCCTGGCTCGGAGGTCTCTGCGTATCAGCCATGCTCAGCAGCTGGAGCTACAACTTTCTCATGATGAAGAACACCCTCCCCGCGAGCGCCCACATGGTGACCCGCGACCTGGTCGGATTTGTTCTCTTCCACATCCTCTCCGTGCCATTCCTCGTAAGTCCCCAAAACTCTCAACACCAGCACTATGACAACCATCCTGACAAAAACAGTTCATCAAACCCGAAAAGGCAAAGAGCTATGTAATCGCCGCCAACATCGTCGTCCTCCTCATCATGATGAGCATCACAATCTGGTCCTGCACAACAGCCGGTGGTGTAGGCCCCTTCTTCAACGCCGGCTACCGTCAAATAAACCCAACCCTTTCCACAGCATGGGCATGGGTCTACGGCATCATCGCCACAGTCGGTGGCATCGCAGCCGGTATCGTCAACCAGAGCGACTTTACCCGTTTCGCTCGCAAGCAAGGTGTCCAAGTCCCGGGTATGGCCATCTCGACTCTCATCTTTGGCATGGTCGTGCCCTTCTTCGCTATGCTTTCTGCGTCTGCTTCTCTCGAGATCTGGCCTGAGCTGGAGGCTCCCATGTGGAACCCTCTCTCCATCGTGTTCCAATGGATGATCGACGACTACAGCGCAAAAGCCCGTGCCGGCGCCTTCTTCTGCAGCTTCGGCTTCGTCTTCGGACAAATCGCCGAGAACATCCTCGGAAACGGCTACGCAGCAGGAATGGATCTCGCCGGTCTCTTCCCAACCTGGATCTCCATCAAGCGCGGAACACTCCTCTGCGCCCTCCTATCCTGGGCAGTCTGCCCCTGGGAATTCTACAACACAGCGAGCACATTTGTCGCAGTCGCAGCCTCCTTCTCCGTCTTCCTCGGCCCTCTCACGGGCATCATGCTAGCAGATTACTGGATAATTCGTCGTCAAAAGATCCAAATCAGCCAACTCTACACCGGCTCACCAGAGGGCTCGTACTGGTACACATTCGGCTTCAACTGGCGCGCAATCATCTCCTGGCTGGTCGGTTTCGCACCCGCCATGCCCGGCATGATCGCCGCCGTGAACCCCAGCGTGACCGTCAACCAAGGCGTGCTTAACTACTACCGAGGAAACTACCTCTTCGGCTTCGCTATGGCTGGAGGACTCTACGTGATTTTGTGCTTTATTTCTAAGCCAAAGGGGGCGGGACAGCAGGATGAGGAGGATATCTATGGGACCTTTGAGGAAGAGACTGCGATCAAGAGGGGGATTACGCCGTGGGAGGCGCCGAAGAGGCTTGGGATGGCTGAGGATCCGGCCGCTGTGACTATTGTTGATGATGGCGCAGTCAAGCATGCGGACTCTGCCCGACCTGTTGTCTGAGCGGCGAGACTCAGATCAGGAGTCAGATCAAGAAATCCGCTGTATCCGAAATTAGCTCCGTCTTTAGTCCATGTCAACTGAATTGCTATCTAATGTTGCCTATCGTCAATAGTTCACTTGACCCAACTCAACTGTGCCTCATGTGTAAGCTATCCTGCATGTCGAGAGTAAAGCCCAAGAATCGCGAATAGCTATCTAGCCTGATAGCGTACTTTGCAGTCCTACAGCTCCCCAGCTCCACGATAGCTTGCTCAGATTTGCTATCAGATCTCCACTCTCACGATGGTCGCATGAGGGACAGCTCTCCACTTGCTCCGCGGTCGGCATACCTTGGCTTCCTTATGTTTTCCTGCTACCAGAGCTTGTAAAGTACGATAGCTTTATCTCTTAACTCTCAATCTTGAGACCTGGAACCAACAGTAAGCCACGCTTGGACTTGCACACCAATGCGCGCTGCCAATTCGCCAACCATGGCCACCTCAAAGGCCGACGCTACCCTGTTCATCAACGGTCGCATCCTCACCAGAACATCAGCAGGTCGCGATGATGAGCCAACCTTCGCCGACTCCATGCTGGTCCAAGATGGCCTCATCAAAGCAGTCGGTCCCTTGGGCGACCTTCCCATTGGAAAAGATGCCAACATCGGCGACGTGACAACAGTCGACCTAGGTCGCAAGACCGTCCTGCCCGGCTTCATCGACGGACACGTCCACCTTCTCCAGCTGGGCCACTCCCTCGCAAAAGTCAGCCTCGTACACTGCAAAGGCCTGGCCGACATCCGCGCGACCATCAAGGCCTTTGCAGAAGCAAATCCAGATGCTCCTCGTGTACTTGCAAAAGACTGGATGAGATCCATGACTCCAGAGGGTGTTTCCGCCGCCGACTTGGATGATCTTGACTCACGACCTATCATCGTCGACACCAAAGACTTGCATTTCGCATGGTGCAACACACCCGCTCTCTACGCCCTAGACGTAATGGACATAACCGAAGACCCTCCAGGCGGCACAATCCAACGCGGTCCAGACGGCAAACCAAACGGAGTTTTCGGTGAAGGAGCAGTCCTGAGCATAATTTGGCCCCGTCTAGCCATGCTCTACACCTTCGAAGAGCGCAAAGAGTCCATCGCCGCCGCAATCGAGAATTACCACACAAACGGGTACACGGGACTGGTAGACATGGCAATGGACGAACCAGCTTGGGAGTCACTCACCTCACTCGCCAAAGACAGGCCGGATTTGAACATGCGCATCGCTGCGTACTGGCTCATGAAACCAGTCGGTACGATTGAAGAGCGTCTCAAACAACTCGCCAGAGCACGAGAGGTTCAAAAACAATATAACGCAGAAACTTCTCCGAATCTGCGTGTAGTGGGCATCAAGATCGTCTGCGATGGCATCATTGATGCTTGTACCGCTTTCCTCGGCGAACCTTACAACCAATCTCTCGATTCGGATAAACCCGCTCCATCTGCGCCTCCAGTCTGGACACCTGAAGATCTCGACCCTGTGATCAAAGCTGCCTCAGAGGCAGGCATGCAAATCGCTCTTCACGCCATTGGTGATGCTGCTATCAAAATGGCAGTCGACGCACTCGAGAAGCACGGCTCAAGAGGTCGTCGCCATCGTATCGAACACTTAGAACTCGCCTCACCAGAAGGCGCAAAACGGCTGGGAGAGCTCGAAATCACAGCCTCAATCCAACCAGTCCACGCCGATCCAGCCATCCTCCGAAACTGGCCCCGTCTACTCGGCGAAGATCGGTGCGGTCGAGCCTTTGCGTACCGCGAGATGGCCGATTCAGGAGCACTCGTCGCTCTGGGCAGTGACAGCCCAACTGCACCATGGCAACCACTCAGGAACGTCTATGTTGCAACAACACGTCGATCAGCAAGAGAGGAGGATTACGACAAGGTTGTGAATGAGCATTTCAGACTTGGTCTGTGTGAGAGTGTAGTCGCTGCCAGTAAGGGTGCGTCGATGAGTGTCTTTGATGAGAAGAGGACAGGCACCTTGGAGGTCGGTAAGAAGGCAGATTTTGTCGTGGTTGACATGGAGTGGGAGGCGAAGCAGTTGCTCAAGTCGGAAGTGTTGGAGACATGGTTCGACGGTAAGAAGGTGTACTAGAACATTTTAGAAGTAAAAAATCCAATCTACGACTATCAACCATTAATTGGAGCAATGCAATTTGAATTGAAGACAAAGCATCGTCTGGATGGCAACCAACGTCCTGGTTTATGCTCTCGCATAGCTCACGTTGGGAAAGAAAAACCAAAGTCTTACATATTGCTTTGGCAGTATGTGTTGAACTATTACTGGTTGTATATATTAGAATGATAAATGATGTTCACGCTGTCACAGCCGACATTTGGACCGACTCCTTCAGTCAACCACATCTTGAAGAGTGCTCATGAATGTAACATTCGATACATCTGCATTAAGTTGTGGAACTTTATCCATTGCCGCTCCCGAGCTCTCACTGGAACAGCTTAGCCCTCAGCCTCCCAAATCTCAGGATCGCTGAAAGTGATAGTAGCATCCTCCAACTTCATACCCGGATGGAACGGCAAAAGCCCCGGCCAGAAGTTAGGAAAGTACTCATCACCAACAGCATTAACCTTCTGACCATCCACAACATCTCCATCACCCTGCCTCATATCAAAGAACTGCAGCGAAGCACGGCTAGTCTTCTGACCAGGAATGGTAGCAGCCCAGTGGTCCGTACCGGCAAGTTCACCAAAGTGGCTGTCAGCAGCGGGGAGCGGGGGCTGAGTGAGAGTCGTGTTGACACCGAGGATGTTGTAGAGGTCTGTGGTGAAGGGGAGGCCGCCGAGAATGTTTGGCTTGAATGTTGCCTGGAAGAAGGGCTTCTCAGAGGGGCTTTCCTCATTGGGATCACCGGTGGTATCGTGAGGGTAGACCTTGACGGAAACCGAGCCGCCTTTGTGCTCCGTCCAGTCAAAGCGGGCCAAGTGCTTGGGAATGTTCCAGTCTAGTCTTATCAGCATCATTCTCAAGCAGTTTCCTTCTTTTTGAACGTATAGAGGGAATGAGATCGGGAAGGGGTACTCACTCGTACGGCCGTTCCAACACGTATACTTCTGGCTCACGTAAATCCTCGTGATACGGACGTTCCTCCTCGTCTTATCCGGACCATCATGCTTGAAGAATCCCGGCACAATCAAAAGCTCATCGTACGGACCAACGGGGCTTTCCGTGTATCGAATGACCTGAATCATACCCAGTCCACCCAGAAATTGTCCGTCAGCCGGCGACACAGACTTTCGCTCCAATGGTCCGTAAGCCTTGGTTGGCAGATCCGTGAGCGGGATGAACGTCGCTCCGTAGATTGTTCCCTTGAGAGTCCAAGGCGCAGGTACTCTCTCAATTGGCTCCGGCGAGTCGTTAGTCCATTTGGCGGTGCATTGGCCGATGCAGGCCGCCGCAAGCGATAGCAAAGACAACTTCATGATGCTTTGAACAATTGATGCAAAGACATGTACCTGAATGAACAACACAAACACTTCAAAACACCAAGACTCTCAAAATCAAGACGGACGAGTTCTTCATTATATCTGCCCACGAGTCAGTATACCTCCTAGCCCCGACGATCCTCACTTCCTCCCCACATGCACACTTCTCTAATTACGAACCGTATATATCAGCCCAGCCCTCCGCTGGCAAACAATGTCGTAGGCGCCACCGCCTAGGTGGTCATCCTATGTGAGTAGTGGCCCACCACCCTGGTTGGCGATCAGACATTTAGTCTCATTCGGGAAACACATTCGTGGTACCTTTCCACTTATTGCACAGTCCGGCCCGGCGCGGTCGGTAAGCAAGCACATTCCATCCTCTCTCCCCTTTGCCACGCGATCTCTGTTTGGCAGATCAAGGTTTCCATTCTAGATGCCGAGGAGAATGCCCAACGTGGGAAGTGATGTAACCTGACGCGTCGACGGACTCCGTGGAGATTTACATGTGCCGGTAGATCGTCGCGATGCTATTGGTCTTGGAACGAGACCCTTCGCACGGTCCCACTGGGGTGCCATTGTGGTCCCTGACGCTTGACGGAAGGTTCTGTCCAAGCTTCAGGTGATGGTTCTGACAGCCCGACTCAAGGACCACGTTCTGAGCCCGGCTCGAGCCGACATTGGAGAGGAGATTTGACAATTGCGATGCCGAAGCATGTGCATTGTGTTGATCTCCCGGACCACGTGAGAGTTGAGGGGATTGAACTGCATCACAACATTTTGATGGAAGATAAGGTCATTTTCGATAAGGGTTAGGGTCCGACGTCATCCTCCCTCGCCTCGATAATTCTAGAATGAATCATCCCGTACCGGAGACATACAACAAACATCCTGCTCCTGTCCCTCCAAGGCACACAAGCCCCCCTCGATACCCTCACGTTCTCTTCACGATGCCAAAACTCTCAAAACGCTCCGCCTCCTCAACAAACCTCTCCTCACCCTCCACAACCCTCCCCTCCTACCTGACCTCCCCCCTCCCAAAACTAATCGTCTTCGACCTCGACTACACCCTCTGGCCATTCTGGGTCGACACGCACGTCACACCACCCCTAAAAGCCGTCTCAAGCAGCACACCCATCTCCTCCGCAACAGACAAATACGGTGAATCCTACGGCTTCTACGATGATGTCCCCGCGATCCTCCAGTCTCTGCCGCAGGCGGGTATAAAAACCGCTGTCGCTTCACGAACTTCCGCTCCGGCGCTGGCGAAAAGCTTGCTTAAGATTCTGCAGCTTCCGGCACAGGCGGCGCAAGCGGCGCAGGACGAAAATGATATGGAGAAACCGGCTATGGGCTTGAGGAAAGCTATAGATGCGTTCGACGCTGGGATGGAGATCTATCCGGGTTGTAAGATCAAGCATTTCGAAAGCATTCATAAGCGAACGGGCATCAAATACGAGGACATGCTATTCTTCGACGACGAGGCACGTAATCGCGATACGGAGTCATTAGGTGTCACGATGTATCTGGTCAGAGACGGCGTGTCATGGCCAGAGATCAGGAAAGGAATAAACGAATGGCGCAGAAGACGGGGATATGGTTCATGAAGATAAAGACCTCACGAATGCAAGATTTCATAGAATAGAAACCTCATCTTTTCTTGAATGGGTATGCTAGACTTGAGACGAGTGAAGAAAGATACCATCTAAACCTAAATGCTGAAGCCATCATGTTCAATGACAAATATTCAGCCTTGCAGCTGAATACGAAAGTCGCGTCCCTCCTGTATATGCAATAACACGAGAATGTGCAACAGGGGCACAAAGAGCCCATGCGAGGATAAGGTATGCTGTGGCACCAAAGGACGAGCCGTGGATGACTGCCCATCGTCCCCTGCATCCATCACATCCCAAGTCCTTTAAGCTTAGGCCGCAGTGGGAGGAACAGTTGCAGCAGGACCTCCAGCGGGGACTTGAGCAGCCTTCTTCTCATCCTCAATAGTGAGGTTCTCGACCGCTGCTCCACTGGTGATCTCCTCCGTCCTGGGGTCTGCCGCATTGGCGGGCGTCGGCACAGCAGTCGTCTCTCCATTGCTTGTAGTTGTTGATTCCGCGGCAGCTGTCGGCTCAGCTGGTACTGGTCCCGTGGGCATGACGAATTGGTTGGGTATCGTGCACACAGTTTGATGTCTATCCTTGCCATCGACGCGCCCGTGGGCTATGCAAGCGAGCCTCTTGCCATTGTCGATCTCTTCCCACAGCAGCGGTCCAGACGGGAACTCCGAGAAGCCGTTCTCCCATTGCACGATACCCTTCCATGAAGGATCAGGAATGCTGAGTTGACCCCACTGGAAGTCGAGCTCGCCGCCGTACTTCTTAGGGATATTCCGAATATCGATGAAGCTCTCGAGCGTGGACTTGACTTCATGCTGTCCCAAGATGAAGATCTTTGAAACTGTAATTGGATCGAACCAGCGCTTGATCCATCCCCATACCGTGTTGAAGAAGAATGGCGCACCGATGATGAAGATACGATCGAGCGTCTCCGGGTAGTGAGCAGTTGCAAGCTGTGAAGCAACCTGCATATGATTCTTCAGATTCCAGAACTGCTTGAGCCCGACATTGGACACGTCGACAATGTTGGTGCTCATGGTGATGGGCACCTCAGGGTGCTCGCGATCGAGGAGCTGGGTGCAGAAGGGCATGTTGAAGCGTGTGAGGTTCTCGTAGAGTGAGAAGAGTCGAAGAAGGCCGGGCTCGGTCTTGCCATCTGTCTTCGCATCGGAAAAGGTAGACTTGGCTCCTTTGCGCTCGTACTCGCTGACGGTCTTGGTGTCGAGGTTCTTGATTTCGAAAACGTAGAGGGGGATGCCCCGGCGATCACGGCGGCCTGTCCATTGAGGATACTGTAGAACAAACAGTTAGCAAGGAATCGAGGGACACGCTTCCGCTATCGAGATTATCTCGGGAAAACGTACTAATCGGCGGCTTGACTCGTAGGCGTCGACGTCTATTGTGTGGTAGAGGACATCGATGTCGTTGGCCTTGCGCCAGGCCTCGGTCTCGCTGAATTGCGTGAGGGCATCACTTGCAACCCATCTTCTTGCGCGAAGATATCTCCTACGACAGGACAGCAATCGTTAGTCGTCTGTGAGCTGGGCGACAAAATCGGCGCTGGTCAAGTCACGCGAGTTGACTTACAGAAGAAGTGGATCGTCGTGTGACGCAGGAGGGCCGGGCTGATAAAGCTCACGCTCGATGAGAAGCTCTTTGAATTGTACGAATGCTTCCTCTTGCTTAGAAGTGAGGTGTCCAAGGTGTCCGTTGGGGTATCCGACATCGCTTGCTGAGACAGCCGACTTGACAGGCGTCGCGGGGACCGTTCCCGCAGCATCCGAAGACATGGTGGGCAAAGTCTCTGTGGGCGCCTCGAGATCTACCGGACAGAACTTGCGGTCAACGAGCTGTAGGCGAGTGGATGTTCTGATAACAAAGATCGTACCACCAGAATGCAACTGCAAGGAAATGAGGAAATGTTTTCCCAAGCACGAGCGGCGCTGCAAAGGTGTGGAGAGGTCAGCAGCATCGGTCAGCCAGCCCTGCAAGGCGGCTGGAAGCGCGCGGGCGCGTGCTGCAGTGGACGACGGGATGCGCGGAAGGGATGCTGGGGTGTGGGTGGGGGACGTCAGGATGGTTCTTCGTGATGATGCGCTTGGAGCCAGTCAGCGACCGTGGTGTAATTGGAGCTCGTGACTAGCGGCTGAATGTTGGTTGAAAGATGACGTCCAAGAGATGTTGGAGCCGGCAGCGGTCCGGATCAAGGGTTGCATGTCCCAAAAACTTTATCTTGGACAATATCTCTGACAGCTTGTGGTCGCTTTCAGTCGGGAGATGAATGGTGGCTATTTCAACCGGATCAGTACCTCAGGTAGGCAGCCTTGGCGACGTCAGGCAAGACATCATCAGAAAGCAAGTCGTGCCAAGCTCCATACATAGCTTTGACGGATATTACATGAGTACCATTGGGCTTGAACAAATTTGCGCCGAGATAGCCGCTGCAGGATATCGATCAAGCAAATCCCCGTCGGCAGCTGAACAGCAATCCCGTCGGCGGATGATGAAGGCGTGGTTGATGCCGGAATACCGTGTCCGTGGTTGAATCACCCACCCTATAGCACGAACCATCCCGATTCTTGGGGAAGGAGCGACCCAATGTCCAAAGATGCCGTAATTTTGGATCCTTCGTTCTTTCCTGAGATAGAAAAGCCCATCCCTTGACTGTCCTAGAATGAGGTTGCAGCCAGGACAGGGCGAACAACTTCTGCACTTCTCGTAGACATCGTGGGCCACGGTTTGCATGTCCCCTTCCATTCGCTGTTTAGGTAGCCACAAGTTGTCACCATGGAGCTTAGTTCGATACGAACATGCCGGCTATTGTCCGAAAAGTCTTGGCTCTCCGTTAGGCACTCAGAGAAGTGAACAAACCTGTCGGAAGAATTGATACGGCTTTGCGTGCAGGTTCGCCTCATGGTATGCATGCATACCGCCTCCAACCATACCACCACCACTGAATGGCGCCCGTTGCGGCTGCACCCGCAGACGACATCGACGTTATTACCGGCGTCAACATGCAACTCCGTCACCGAACCCCCCTCACTAACGCTCTTCAGGAAGGTTTGCTCGCCTCCGGGCTCGGCGCAGATTACAATGGGGAATCGCAACAGAGGTCCCTTCTTTTTGCCCCGCCACTTCGCTATCGCGTGCTCCGGCACGGCTCCGAGAAAACAATTCTCAACCTCGTTCTCGTCCAATTTCCTCGCATCCTCAGCTCCGTTTGAGATGAACCAGCGAAGCCCGTAGTCATGGCACCAGGCAACGAGACAACGCCTTTACTGGCGGATGTTGAAAGCGACCACGGCGAAGCGACCAAATCCCGCTTTGCAAGATGGTTCGGAGTTGAGAACCGGATTCTCCTCGCTGGATTTCTCATCACACTGTCGTTCAGCTACACACAGGTCCCGTAAGGTCTCAAGTTCTCACAATGTTGGTTCCCGTATTGACATCGTTGCTCAAAGACTCTTCTACGTTTTCCATATTATGGAATGTGACAGCTACTATGACTCGCACCCACCGTACCAAGGCACTGGTGACCGTTGCAGCGTTGATGCAGTGACAGCCAATACCGCGACACAATTCAGTATAATGGGAATGACAACCACGTTTTGCGGCACGCTGAATCTGTTCGTGACCGCCTGGATGATCAAGAAATGGGGTCCACGACAGGCACTTATTCAACAGGCTGTGGTACCAGCTATCCGCGTCTCAACTCAAATTCTTGGCGTCATGGCTGGCAAACGCCTAGGCGTCAACATTCTACAGTGCACACAATTCATCACAATTCTTGGAGGACCTGTCGGCTACGTGTATGTTTGCAAGACTTGCCTTGCACAAGGGAAAATACCTACTAATGTTTTCTATTCAGATTGGTCGTTAACATCATTGCCGGCGAGGTTGTGGTGCCCGCAAGACGCACAGCCATGTTCGGAAAGCTCCAGGGAGCAATCATGATGGGCCAAGGCATTGGCTTCGTTGGTGAGTGCCGTGCAGCGAAATTAATCTCGCGTCTTCAAGCTGACGAATGCTAGCTGGCGGCATGATTGGAGATGCTATCGAGATCCGAGCTCCGTTCGATGTGGCGTTCGTGTCATTCCTCGTAGCTGCTGTCTACGTCCGCGCATGTCTGCCGTATATTCCACCAGAGTCCACGGGTGATGGGACGAAACAAACAAAAGGAGGCATCTCCGGCTTCTTGGCGCCATTGAAGATTCTTTACCCACAACATTTGAGACTTGCCGACGGGCGCACGAAGAAACACTACGGTGTCATCTTCCTTTGTAGTGGCATCTTTCTTGCAGTCGTACGTTGATGTTGCGGCGATCTTTGTGACTCGGCTAATTGAATAATAGCTTGCGACGGGGTATGTTCCGCTATTGATCCAGTTCTACGCCACTGCAGCATTCGAGTTCGACCAGAGCGACAACGGGTGGTTGATGGCCGAGTTTGCATTCGTTCGTGGTTTCTTCTTGATGCTCATGTTCCCACCCATCATCGCCCGGGGTCGAAGGTGGATGTCATCAAAAGCACAGGCGACAGCGTCGATCGACCAGGAGAGGGGACGAAATGCTGGGACTGCATGCGATAGTGAGAACAGCATCGGCACAATCGGGGGAGCGGCCGAAGGGAGTGCTCTAACTAGCCGCGGCACGACGATCGTCGAAATCGACAGCGAAGATGTTGACGAGGCCTCAAAATTGCTGCCTACAGACCCTCGACAGTTCGACATGCCAGCACCGGGTGAGCAGGTCGATCAGGAGCCCACTGTGCTGGAACCGGCGAAGCATACCGACAAGGAGGAAGAGTCACCCGTCTTCGACCTCGTGTTCTTGCGTTGGAGTCTAGTGATTGATGGACTTATGACCACTATTGCTGCTTTTGCCACTAAGCGCTGGCACATTTATCTCGGTAGGTCTCGAGTACGCTCACCATGTTTTCACTCTACTGACCTCTGTCATAGCTGCCTTCCTCCTGCCCTTCGGTTCTGGATCCGCTCCGGCGGCGAAGGGTGTCATTACACGCATGTGCTCTGACTCCCAGAGGTCTGATGCTCTGAATGCTGTGACGCTTATCGAAAACATTGCGCGACTTGTGACTCAAGGCTGCTTCGGATTCGTCTTTGCCAGTCTTGCAGATGTTGGCAAGGCACACATCACCTTTTACTGCAATGCAGCTGTTGCGATGGTAGCTATGGGGGTTCTTCTCTTCTCTCACTTCCCGCCTCCGGGCGCTACAGTAGAGGAAGTTGCCAACGAGGACGAGCGTGAGGACGAGCAAACAGCTACAGAGTAGATTTCCACACTGCAATCGGCATTTACAAAGCGGAATTGGTTTACTTTGG
>WNLN01000333.1:0-34866 GCA_021347865.1 Sarocladiaceae sp. CBMAI 1973
ACATTAAGCTCCTCCGCATCCTTCCATCGGCCCTGGTTCTAAAATGTTGACGCCAGGTTCGCTATACTTATTAGCATGTTGGGATAATCCGCCCCAAGCTTCGTCTTACTCATCTCCATCACCTCTACGTCAAGCTCCTCCGCATCCTTCTATCGGCCTTAGTTTCTATATATTAACGCTAGGTTCGCCATGCTTGACAGCGTGTCGGGATAATCCGCCCCAAGCTTCATCTTACTCATCTCCATCACCTCTACATCAAGCTCCTCCGCATCCTTCCATCGGCCCTGGTTCTAAAATGTTAACGCTAGGTTCGCTATGCTTATTAGCATGTCGGGATGATCCGCCCCAAGCTTCGTCTTGCTTATCTTTATCACCTCCACCTTAAGGTCCTCGGCATCCTTCCATCGGCCCTGGTCCCTATATGTTGATGCCACCATCGCCATAGCCCGCAGCACTTCTTTGTGATCTACTTCCAGTATCTTCTTTCTTGCCTTCAGAGCTCGAAGCGACAGTCTCTCTGCCTCTGCTGTGTTCCCTATTCCTAAGCAATACCACGACGCCTTATACATCACCGTAGCCCATTCTCGTACCGACTCCTGTTTCCTCGGCACTTTCCCCTCTGCTCGTTGCGCATGTGGGAACAGAGCCCTGCACGTAACCCAGTTCTCGTATTCTCCTGTCGGCATTTCTCTACAGAGTTTCGCAACAAACCGATGTCTCCAGTGCTCCTTCTGCCCGTGAAGCTGAAGCCATTCCTGTGTCGCTAGCTGCACCAGTCGATGCATTTCGAAGCTCTGCCCACCTTCACTTGTGCGAATAAAGGCATAATTCCGTAGGGCCAACACATCATCTTCGAAGTCATTGACCTCACTCGCTTTGGATTGTGTCTCCGCAGAACTGTCGTGGCTCCAGGACATCGCATCATCCTCATCCCTGGATTCCTCTCTAACGTCGACTTCCACTTCTCCGCAGGTTTCCTGTTCTATTGATTCCAGATCGCGGAGGAGAATCTCTGGGATACCTTGCCGGTCGCAAAAGCTCATCAGTGATAGAACGTTCGCTGCTGACGGCCGGGCTTGTCGGATGTGATCGAACGATATCTGCCACGTAATCAAGATCGAATTTTTCGCGCTTCCATCTCGACGAAGCTTTCCACCTTCGTAACTCAGGAGTCCAGTCCTTTTTCGATCGTTCGCCTGATAATCATCGAGATACTGCTGGACCGAACATCGCGGCCATCTCTGTGAGATATACGCCGCAGCCTGGACAATAGCCAGCGGCATGTACTCGAGCGCCGCCACTAGTGAAGACACGAGATCAGCCCTTTCGCAGGCTCGAGGCTGGCCTAGTTTGTTCTTGAACAGTCTCTCTGCATCTTCCGCAACCATCGGCTCGATCGTAATTATATCGACATCTTCGGCAAGTTCCAAGGCTGCGCTTCTGCTCCGCGATGTCACTAAGACCGATCCATGTTGACAGTGTGGGATATACGAAAGCAGTGGGCGGGAGCTTCTAGCCTCTGCTTCAGCCGCCTGTGCTTGACTACCAGCACTCGATTTCAGGAAAGCAGCATCATCGACGTTGTCGAGAATCAGGACCCAAGGTCCATTCGCCTTCTTATGTAACCAGTCGTGCACTAGCTGAAATAGGTTGGCTTTTGGGTCCTGTCGGCCGAAGATCTTAGCACAGTTGGCAATATCTTGAATGCTCTGCTCGAAACGGCCACTGTTACTGGCGTGAATCCAGAAGATCCACGTTTCGGGCGATCGTTCTCGGGTGCGATAAGCGTATTCAATGGCGAGTTGCGATTTGCTTGGGATGTTAGCATCGGATTAGCCTCTACAAGCATAAACATACCCGACACCACCGAGTCCAACGAGCGCCGTGCGAGATCCTGGCCGGACGGACCGCTGATTGATTAGATCAAGAAGTGTTCCTTGACCGGGTCCAGCGTCGCGGTCAACGAAAGCGTCGTCACGACTGAAGGGGATGACAAGGGAAGGCGGGGGTGGAGTTTCAATCCGTTCTAGTTTCATCAGCTAACTCTATACAGTATCGCTACGCTACTCACCTGGCGGAGCATGAAAGCTGATGGTCGTCAGGCCGTCGAAGTGATTCCCCGCCAGGGCGTTGTGGGCCCGAATCTCCTCAAAGCGACTCATATTATCTGGGGTAGTGGCGGGGCTATTCGCGTCCCGCGCTTAGAGCCAGAGCCTACGGGCTTGAAATTTGAAGGATAATCGATGATATCCCTTGATTGTAAGGAAAGCGTGAACATGACGTTGGCACGGTCGCTCCGCATGATGACTGGAATCACACAGCCTGATCACGTGACCACGTCATGGCATACCCTTCAGCCGCAGTGGCCTAACAACGACGCCTCCTCTCAATTACCTGTCCGACTGACCTTCCCACATCCATGCATACAAGCTGCCACGACCCCAAGTTCTTGACCTTGACAAACAACAACTTATCTAAACATCAGGCACCGCAATAAGCTTTGAGGCGCAGTGATCATCATCGCGCGAACGCTATGAATAGACCATCTAGCCGCGACAGTTTCGAGGTCGCCATTATATGTGCCTTGCGCAGAGAATACAATGCTGTGATACCATTGTTTTCGGAAATGTGGGATCAGCAGTCGGAAGAAGATGAAGAGAACTCGTTTGGAAGAGCGGAAGGGGACACCAATGTCTATGCTAACGGGCGCATTGGAGGTCACGCTGTCGTCCTAGTCTTACTCCGCAAGATAGGCAAGAGAGCCGCGGCAGGCACAGCGGCTCAAATTGCGATGAGCTATACCCGCATTTCACTAGCACTCGTGATTGGAGTGTGTGGTGGCATTCCTCGACATACGCCTAACGAGCAGAACATCGACATCTTACTCGGAGACGTGATTGTGAGCACTAAAATTGTGGAGTTCGACTATGGAAGAGAATACCCTGAAGGAATCGTGACAAAGACCACCGAAGAGGACCAACCTGGGAAACCAAACAATAACATCACCAGCTTGTTGGAAATACTTCAATCGGACCTTGGCTTGCTAGCTTTCCGAACGAAGACTCCCGAGTACTTGAAGGCTATCCAGGGTAGTACGCCTAATCAACCCCGGAAATACAGCTTTCCTGGCCGAGAATCAGACAAACTGTTCAGAGCAGATTATCGTCACAAGCATCAGATCACATTGGAATGCGAGTGTGCACGCTGGCAGGGTGATCGAGATCCAGTATGCAAAGCTTCCCTAAAGGCGGACTGCTTAGAGCTAAAGTGTGACGATGCACAGCTCGAACATCGACAGCTTGAGTCGAGAGAGCAGTTCATAGACAAGCCTTCGGATCCCATCTTTCATTTCGGGGCAATAGCCTCTGGTGATCGAGTTCAGAAATCCGGCATCGATCGGGAGAAATACGCGAAGGATCTTGGTGTGATTGCTTTTGAGATGGAGGGAGCTGGGGTTTGGGACGTGCTTCCTTGTCTTGTGGTCAAAGCAGTGTGTGATTACTCGGACAGCCACAAGAATAAAAAGTGGCAGGATTACACCGCTGCGGTGGCGGCGGCAGCTGCCAAAACCATTTCGATGCTGTATCCTAGAAGACATGAGAAAGTTGATGGTGCGTGCACTCTATTTCCAACTCATGTCGAGGTTCTGACCGTATCATACAGTAGCGAAGGCCACAAATGAGCCTAGACTGCCTGGTGGTGCGGTGTTCCATGGACCTGTATCTGGCAAAAATGTCATCGCGGGGTGGACTTCAGCCGGACCAACAACTTTGAACTTTTCTTGAAGTACAAGAGAATGGAAGGATAGCGGCTCAAGAACATATAACCGACAGTCTCCAGCGTACGCATGGGAGCATGCTGTCCTATACGCGGTGAACGAGGGCATCCGGAGCCATAGCAGTAACTGTACAAAACGGTACCGTGAGCACAGTGCGCGCCTTGGAGTCACCCAGTTTAAGTGATTAGTCATTCTAATAAACGCTAGCCATATTCGGTAATCTGTCAAATTGAATGTACAAAATCGGCACGTGACACAGGGTGAATGATCTTTCTATAGCAAAGACAGGCGTTGAAACAACCTCCTTGTGATAGATTTGGGTTACAGGCCTGGGATGCTATCAAATACTAAGGATTCTATCAGTCAGAAGCCCTGTGGTTGGCTTTTAGACAGGTGCGTTGTCGTACCGCACAAGCAAGTCGCCGCTCATCCTAAGCGATTACGCGACGCAGACAGAGGAATTTTTAGACCAAAATAATTCAATTGATATGAGGAGCTTTCAAAAGATAGACTTGTGCAGAATTAAGAAAATTTTCATACGTATGTGGACGTGCGATTGAACTGAAGACGAAGTACCTCCATTATGGCTCGGCACGGCGGGTGGCTCGCCACGCAGGGACGGACGTTAGAGGGTCGCTCGGAGTTGTGCACTCACTCACTCCAAGACCTTGTTCCATTTCGTGATTTCGTGAGCCAGCACCACTACGTATAGGAGGATAATAATCTAAAAATAATCCAAGGCGCGCGTTGTGGAATCGCCGTCTTGGACTGGACTGGTACTGTAAAGAGCTCCATCGTAGAAGGAGGAGGAGATGCCTTGATACGGCTGCGTGGGGGGTGCGCAGGCATATAGGTTCCGTTTGCAGACGCCTGCATCCTTCAGGCATGCTCTGGATATGCTCTTGACGAGCCTATTCTATAGATACGTCAAAATATGGCCTTTCTTCGCAATCAGATCCTTCGCGGCCGAGGCGGTGGGGCAATGAGCCACATGTAGACTTTCGTGCGACACTACTTGTAGTAGGAATGAACGTGCGACCATCTTCGTACGTTACCTTTACACGGTAACTCATCCATACAGACTTGGCCATTCAGGCTACGTGCATCATGGCTCTCGAGTGGATACCTCTTTACTTCCTTTGGGACAGCCAACATACGATTTTGAGTATTCCTAATGCATGCCTTATCACCGCTGTAGGTTCGTGCATGATGTGGACTCTGTATCAGCGATACTTCTCCGACTTGTCACGCATTCCGGGCCCTTACCTCGCTTCAGTCACGAGACTTTGGCACGTTTGTGTCATAATGCAAGGTAAACAGAACCTTCGCATCAAGGCCCTCCACGAGAAGCATGGCCCTTTTGTTCGGATCGCCCCGAACGAGGTCAGCGTTTGCCATCCAGATGGTTCCCGGAAGTTGCTTCGTGAAAGCCATGAGAAGGCTCGTCTTACCTCAGGTCAACGATGAATGAGTCCTCGCTAACGTCTGTCTATAGGGGAACTGGTACCGTGTGACCGCTGTTCCAGACTTTCGTTTTCAGAACCCTATGTCCACAACCGACCCAGGAAGGAAGAAAGGACTTTCTAAGCACTTTGCCGAAGCTTACACTCCGAAACGCATCAAAGAGTACATGCCAGGGCTTGACAAAAACATCCGCAACTTCCTTGACAAACTGAATGAAGATATTAGGATCAAGCGTCCGATGAAGCTGGATGAGTGCATCACCCGGCTGACTTTCGATAATGTATGCTGGGCTTTGTTCTCAAAGACGTTCGGGCTCGTGGAACAGGTAAACCTCTCCCGTGCTTTTCGTCAAGGAAAGGATGCTGATCGTCTACAGGGACGAGACATCGGTGGCACATTACGGAACAACGTGGCGCTCAGCAAATTCGCAGCTGTTGCGGGTTTCTACATCAGCATTTTGCGGTTCCTGGTAAATCCTCTCACAAGCTGGATGTTTGTCCTGCCCATGGGACAGCTCTATAATACAACTGCTCGCGCCCTGAAAGAGCGGCAGACGCGCGACGGCACTCATCGAGACATGGTCGAGTATTGGATAAAGTCCGGAGCCCTAACATCTAGGCAGATCGAAGCACAAGCCAATGTGAATGTCGGAGCGGGCGCAGAGCCGGTATCTGGTACGGAAGTCCTGGCGTCAACGGAATCGAGCCACGGCTGACCGATGTCAACAGCTGCTGTTCAAAGCGTTATATATCATCTCATTCAACATCCCAACGCTCTAAGGGATGAGCCGATCTTTGGACAGGGAGATGCTATTGTGTTTCAAAGGCTTCGTTCATCACAAAAGCAACCGCCGATCTTCACACCCGAGCGCTTGAACACTAGCCACAGTACTGTAACACAGTGTGACATACAGGCTGATGAATAATGTGCCGTGTTTGAAGAGGACGCATTAGTCTGCAGCAATCCATATCTGGATCATAATTACGTCAAAAAGTGGCGTTTGTTGCTCAGCGCCATGGTCTGCCATACTCCATTTTAATAAGCTTCAGGGGCTTTACTAAACTTATATAAGGGAGGGAAGATCCATGGGTTGTTTTGTACTGTATAAGTGTAGCTTGCATCAAAGTCTCTGGTGTTTTAATAGACCAAGATGTCACATGGCTGGGACGAGATCCGACATCTTATCTTTGAATCCGACAAATGGATATCTGTTCTCAATCAGAAAGGTTTACTGCCATGGTTGGTCGGCGCTGATCTGGCGGACCTGGCAAGCCCCCCGTCCTGTAGGTTCTTATCTTCTTCTTGGAAGCTAGTATCGACACGTGATCGAGTCAAGGCTGTCTTCCGCAGGAACCCTTGGAAGAATATTGTATTACTAGTGCCGGAAGAAGATGACGTTGTTCAACACACACGCGAGCTGTTCTTCCAATGTTTGGGACCACACAGATACTTGCCCAAATACGAGATTGTGGAGCTCCGTCGGCATAAGATCAGGCTTCACATATCTGATCTGCAGGGAGATGAAGAGGTCGAGGTCAAAGACCCCCGTTGCTTCTTCCTGAAAGAATACTCCGAACTGAGTACGTGCATTCTTGCCTGCAAGAAGCAAGAGAGCACACTTAAAATAGGGCCAGCCCGAATCGGTGGTTTATGTGGGGGACGTCGTCCCTCCACCATGAAGCACATCAAAAAGATTTGCTCTTTCAGGCTTTATCTCAAGAATGGCAAGCCTATCTGGGAAAGCATAGCAAGACCTGGTCTATCGGAGATCCAAGGCATACCTGAGTTGATCAGGGAAGCGGACGGCAATACATTCTCTTGCGGCCACTCATCCTTCCGGTCGATTGACTCAAAACACTCGAAGGTTTCATAAGCTTAATTGACCAGTGACGCCTATTCAGCACTTGGATGTTAAGGTTGAAAAGAGCGATGGGCGAACCAGTCAACCTATTTTGTATTTGACTTATGTACGTCTACCTGGTCAGGCGCTTCCACATTGTCAGCCCATAATAGGCGTCCCTTCGTCCATCTTTTCTAGCATACTGTGCCGGATGATACGCTGACTTATACAGTACAGTAGCGAAAAGGCTCTAGACTTTGTTGTTTGTTACAGTACAGTGCTGTGTATAAACGCTATCCTCACAGGAAGGCTGGTGGCTGTGCCTTTAATTAGCGACGCCTCGACCACTCAATCAGCCTGGCGCCACAGCAATACGCTCTCCCATTGTTAGCCCTTGGGGGTATGTACCTCAAAGCTCGTCATTCGAAAACTTTGCAGGTGTACCGCAAAGGGTAGCAATTAATGGCCACTTGTGGATGGATGCATTTACGCTAGTAACACGAATGGTTAGTATGTTCGTCCACTTTATTCACCGCGTCCACTTTGTCCACCCCTCCCACTTTGTCCACCCCTCCCATGTCGTTCACCCCTCCCACTTCGTCCACTTCGTTCACTTCGTCCACCCCTCCCACTTCGTCCACTTCGTCCACTTCGTCCACTTCGTCCACTTCGTCCACTTCGTCCACTTCGTCCACTTCGTCCACTTCGTCCACTTCGTCCACTTCGTCCACTTCTCATGATCCAAGTTTGATCTTCTCAGCATGGACCTGGATTCCCGGCTCTGGTTGAGATTGGAAGTGTTTTACTGAATCATCTGCGAGAATCTTGCTTGAAAAGAACATACAGCACAGTAGTACTCTGGGGTGGACTTCTGCAGTACACACAAGGCAATGACCCTCGTCGCCCGGGTCCGAATTGTGGTTTATGGCACGCTTGCATGTCTCATACTCCCCAGTGGCTCAAGCTTGCCTCGATACAAGGCTCGAGGCTTGAGTGCCTCTCCAGAGACTCCGACCGACTGGTCGCGCTTCGCTTATGGTCAACATGCCACTAACAGCCGGCATGTGAAGTGAGCCTGGAGGCGTCCCGAATTGCGCAGCGAGAAATCTGTGGCACGGCCTTTATGTGACATTAAGACACAGACGGCAGGTATGTTGCACATCAACGGCTCGAGATGCATTCTGACGTTCGATTAGGAGGTGTGCGAGCTTTATTAGTGACTTCTTATCACGTTGAAATTAACAGTCCGTGTCGCTGATATATTGAGTCTCGGTGCGTGTGTGTCTGCCTGGAGCCCTGCTTCCAGTACGGTCCTTCATTACTATTTCTGGCGTTGAATCCATAGGAAGATCACGTTGTAAAGTAGGAAACACATCTGGACCATGTGTTGGAGAGCGTGTTTGGGGAAAATTAGGTCAACACACTCAGAATCAGCATATGCGCCTAGACACCTAGTATCTAAACGCCGCTGTTGGGGACGAATCATGTGCCCGATCATCGTCCCCCCGATAGAATAGCCACTGACGTTGAGATTTTCTTTGCATGTCGAAAACGCACCGTACTTGTTTAAGCGGTCACGTAGCACGCGGCGAGGCTCTATCGGACGCGACGGTTATGTAGATTAATTGCGCCATTACACCGGATGAGCGAATGGTGTTTGGCCCACCGTATTTATGAACTCAACAAGCAAATTCCGCGACCCCATTTTAGAACTTACGGTCTTGAAAGACTGTTAATGGGCTGTAAAGAGCTGAAAGTGGTCCAGACGTACTTACAACCGAAAATGGAACATGTTATTTGTTTCTATGGAGTGCCAAAGGTCAACAATCTGCCCTTCGGAAGTCTTTATAAATATGGCTGGGAAGCATCAGGAGCCAGAAATAGTTCTTTTTAAGTACCTGGTCCGTGAATAGTAGCGAGTACAGTCAATATAACTAAATACTATTTTGTTGGCTTATACAGTGGCTTATACAGTACAGAAATAGGAATCTCGAACGAACCCCTTGCTGGACTCTCGTGAACTTCTTCGTCGCCGGGTGAAAGGCCGGGATGACCTCATGATGGGGCTTAGGGGTGCAAGGGTTCGTGGGCCCCGGAGGAGCGGTGGGTGGGAGCGAGGACGTCATCGCGGCAATCAGAGTGCGGAGCAACTACAACTCGAGCCTGCCGAGGAGCCTCGCTCTGTTAGCTGATGCAGAGCGAAGAGGACAATCAATAGGAACACGAAGGCGAACACGATAAGCCGTATCAGGCGAACTAAAGTTGTTAGGACTGTGCATGCTGTCTACCCTGTTGATGCCGCTCAAACTCAGAAACATACCCCTGGGGCTAATGACCCATAGTGAGGCATCCCGAAGAGGCTTGCTACATGTAGGCGGATTAGTGGATGGGACTTTGTTGCATCAGGGTCCGGTTGCTCTCACACGCATCCGCGGTGGATACATCTCCTACGCCTTGCCATCTAGATGCACGCTAAGGCTCTGGAAGCTGTCAAGTCGGCCTCGCAGCACTCAGATAGGGGTCAGGTCTTGTCTGCTCTTGCCAATGGCAATCTCAAGTATTTAATCATCAGCTTCCCTCTCTCACATTCTTGCCTCTCGACTTACCCTTAGCGTCCAATATCCCTTCATCCCGTATATGCTTACTTCTTGCAATATGGAAGTCCCTGCCCATGTTCCTGAGCCAGTCGGACGATATGCCACTCCTCATACAAGCGGCGACTCCAGGACTCCCACGGAGTCGGACGAGGACTGGACGAAAGTTTCCGATAAGGTTCAGCGCCGGAGGATACAAAACCGGATTTCTCAGCGCAGATACCGTACGTTACGCCCATGTTGGCTTCCACAGCCACTAACGTCATGTAGGCAAGAAAGTCAAGCGTGAACTTGGGTCTCGAGATGAAGCAGGGACAGGGACATTAGTGAAGCCTGAGTCCAACAAGTCTGGACAGCTCCCATCACCCAGCTCAGCATTTGCGAACTCCCTACCAGCGTCCCAACAGTCTGTCCCTCCTACACGTATCGAAGATGAACCCTCTAGTTTGGCGTGCTATAAAGCGCGAGAACACTTCGTCCCTCCTCACCCTCTTGGTCCATCACCCTGTCCTGAGCAGGTCAAACAACAAGTGCTCCCCACCTATGGCTTAGTAGAACCTTACGATGTCGTGAGCACTATTGGGGCCTCTTTTGCCTATCTTGACACCTCGATCCTGTCTCTGCTGGTTTCGACACACTTGGGCGATGCGATCCAGGGAGAGTCATACGCTATGGCTGCATCATCGGGGTCTGAGTGTGCCTATTGCCATCACTGTGAACACGCAGAGGGCTTGGTTGATTGTATCTGGGAGGAAGCGGCGGCTCAGTCGAACATGGGGTTTATTTGAGCATATCTTTGCCGCAAACATGTTCAGTACTACTTTTATCAATAACAGTCTTTATGAGTGACGTAATCCCTCTCTATAGGAGCGTTTGGAAGAAGTAAGGGCGTGCGGCGAGGGCAGCCCGCTAATAGCTACATAAACTGTACGAAGTGAGATTGAGCTGATGCTGCCTAGAATCGAGAAGGCGGAAACAGATATACGCCGAAGATTCCTACAGATCGTTGCAGGCTTGTCGCCCCTCGTGCGGATCAGACAGAGCTGCTAGAAGTCCTACGTCAAGCAGACTGTTTGAATCTGGAAGCACTCGAATCGTTTTTCATTATATATGTATGACAGCGCTAAAAAGGAGAATCGCAACGTCTGGGTTAAAGAAAATGTATTGTATGCCCGCTTCTAACTCTATGTGCTCACCTCCATGCTTTTGATAGCATAGAACAAAGACGACCTCAAATCTCAGCCGCAATTTTTAGGATCTAGAATCGGATGGAGCATGTGAAAGATAAAGATTCCAGCAATCTATGCATTCCTCTGTCTCTTGGGTTGATGTGTCGCACGGGCAGGTGCATCCCGTTCAGCAGCTGGGTTGTTGATAGGCGATTTCTCGCAGGTCCGAAGAAGTTTCTCAATGCGATCGAGCCTATCGTTGATAGAATCAAAATGTGCAGAATAGTCGGAGCATCCTGAACATTGTGGTCTCTTTCGATTAGTTTTCCTCCTTTTACCCTTATTCCCACTCAATTCGTCATCGATGGGCTCGGCGACGCGGAACATTGAGAGTTCCTCTTTAGTAGGCACCCCGTGCCTTGCGAATTGCGTAAGCTGTTCAGGTCCACTGAAAGACTGTTGCAAGACCTTTTTAGGCAGAGTTAGAGTATCAAGCTTTGCTTTCTGTCAGCTTCCAGAAGTGAGGGCAAACTATGTGCTGTGAAGTGACTTGGGCTCTTACTTCTTGGTGAGCACTACAGTTATCCAGGGTAGCACTGGCGGAACATCCCTTGTCCGTACCATCTTGCTCTTGCTGAGGAAAATAGGTAACGCTCTTCAGATCGTTGCTGTCCGGAAATCTGGGAATAGAGCTTGGCTGGTGCTCATTGGAGTCGTTCTGAAGCCGGAAGGGCTTGTTTCTGAAGACCACATCGTATTGGTTTAGCTGCGATGTATTCACACCTCCGGGCTTGGGATCAAAATCATATTTAATACCCTGTCCGGCAACGCTGCGCTCGGCAGTAATATAGGGGGTGATGCTGCAATGAACGGCTCTGCGCTTCTTGACACGAGCGTCACCAGAGGTCTGCGAATGCTTTTGGTCAGAAATTGCCATAATTCTTGAACGACGGGCGATATAGGGAGACGACGAAATGTCGACGAGAAACATGGTTAAGAAAGACTGTTCGGGGAGTGGGTGGTGAAGGATTTATCCGTGCCTTTTCTCTCTCTAATGATGACAGGAGACAATAGATGATATGTAGAATGAGGCTGTGTATTTGACAGCCACCGTTTGTACGTGTTTATGAACTTTGTGATTCCGGACCCGGCTCTAAGCGCCACGTCTACTCCTGGCTATCTGCAACGGGTGAATGAAGGGGCTGTGACATGAATTTTGAGTACTTCGTTTCGCTGCATGTCGAGAATGTTGTTTCAGGTGGCATTGCCAGTCACGAAATGAGAACGACCGGAGGCCGCACTTGATGCGACTCTGGCTATTACTACGAGACGTGGCCACGATAGCATAATTTGATGCCGCAAGTACCTAACCGAGGTCCGTAGTGAGACACCCTGAGGATGATTGTTGGACTTATAGGCGGATCAGTGGATGGAACTTTGTTGTATTACACGCTTGCCGTGGCGGGTTCACCCTCCAAGCCTTCCCATTCAGATGCAGGCTAAGTCCAACCTTGGAGCAATAAAAAAGGGGCAGCTCCGGTCTGCTCTTGCCAACCTCAAATACTTAATGATCAGCTTGCCGTTGTCCACATCCTCGCCTCTAGACTTACCATCAGCTTCTCGACTATGTCTTTGCCGATTTTGACACGCTTGGGCGATGCGATCCAGGCAGAGTCACCTCTACGGCCCCATAGCTCATTCTCCTACCGGTGTGATGAGGCTCTCGACAGAACCAGAGACTTTAAGCCTGCTCTCAACGATATGCTTACGTTCCGTAGAAGTAAGACACCTATTTGCAGCTCTATTTTATGTACCTGACAAACGATGGTAGCACGCCGGTCTTTACACAAGGCCAAGAAACAGTAAGCACCTAAGTATTGCTGAAGAATGATAGCACTGACGAGCCAGGCTGAGAAGGCTTCTTCGAAGATTGGGCGTCGGCGGGAAATAGCATCCCGAACGGACGGACAGCACGACGACTCCAACATCTTCAGACTCGCAGAGGGCACTATACAGCCACGAGATGGCATTGAAAGCATGGTCGGAGCTAGAACTAACGGGAGTGTAACGGGAGTGTAACAAGAGTGTAGTTGATCTGAATTGAATGCGAGCAACTGGGAAAGAGACAGGGGAGTGGGAATGTACTGGCAGTGGTTATTTTAATGCATTACGCCTTATGACGTGGAGTTCTGAAACATGTTGGAGTGCTGGAACAGCTTGAAGAAGCGAAGTAAATGCGCAATCTCTCGTCAAACAGCGGGTATCTTTCCGCTTCTGGAAAATTGAGAATGTTCGTACAGACAGATATTGGAAGTGGAAAGAAAGGTTACAACATAGATTATTCTGAGACATAGAAGTACAAAGATCTTGACGGCCAACCAAAGCCGCAGAGCAATGTACGTGAAGCATATTTGCCGCTGAAGCTCAGCAACACTTAGTGAAGTGCGCCATATGCTGAAACGAAGATCTTATCGTCTTTAATCTTAGTTTGCACATATAGAATTGTGGAAAGGCCCTAGGTGAATATCAGTTTTTGTCAAAATGATGGATAGGAATGCGTTACAGCAAGCTTAATGAGTAGCTCCGAGGTTGGATAGTGCCGATAGTTCTCCAGCACCTCCTCGATGTTGTTGAAGACTGCTTGAAATCGGGGAAGAAGATACGCCGATGAATTAGGATAAGATAACAAGGATGGATGTCCACGATGGTCGAGAATATAACCATCTCTATTAATAATAATCTAGGAAATATTCAGTGAGAGTCACTCATGAACAAGAACAAACTAACATCCGACTTAAAGATGCATCGCACCGTGATGGTGTCTTCTGTCATGCTATTGATGCGATCGCGAACAAGCTGTTCAAGTGTCTCGGCACCTTCACCACTAGAACCGTGATGGTGGTCCATCGAGGAAACTCGAAGTTCTTCCACGCGGAGGATGATCTTAAGGTATCAGGCATGTCGCTTCGGCTTCATAACAACAGAGTTAGCGTTATATTCTAGGAGAAGAAAGAGCAGTGTTAAGATCAACAGCAGGCTTTTATATTCAGTGCCACGATGGGCACCACGCAGATAAAGACGGAGAAATTAAATCAAACCTTGGAAGGATGCTAAAACAGTATTATCCCCTGCTGGTGTTATCCTTTTCCACATCCTTTTAATATCAGTCGGCTATGTGGTCAGCCGTGAAAGTCGCCTCCAAACCTCCCCTGGCATGGATGCTGCACAACGAATCTGACTAGCTCCATCCGCGATAAGGGCACACATTCAGCTTGTGGGCTGCGTTGAATCCTTGGCGTAAAGCCACTGTATGCGTCCACATCGCGCATAGGACTGCGACGTGGAACAGTTGATGCGAACTTCCCCATATGTCGTATTTGCCTGGTCTGAAACGCTCAGGAACTCGGAACTGCAACACCAGGTCAGATCGACGCTCACGATAAGGAAACAAATGAAAGAATTACCACGTATACTAGAAGACCAATACCATATACGGCGAGCTCGAGAAGATACCATTGCAGTCCCGCATAGCGAAGCATAAAGTCAGACCCATACCGTTCGATACCATGCACCAGGGGTATGAGGGCCGAGGCACCGAATATGGCGAAAGAAGCTACCCTAAAGTTACGCCAGGGCTGAGTTTTGAGTAGAGGATGCGAGATCAACACGCCAGTAATAGTGCCTGTGGTTGAAATCTGGGATTTGTTATTATCAAGGCTCATCTTTAGAGTGTGGTCGATACTGGAGACTCACGATGGCACAGTGCAATCTTTGCATGCTCCGTTCGCAGAAAAATACGTAGTAGGTGCCTGAGTAGAAAGTGCCGACAGTCACAATCACAATGCCGAGCAGATCCATGCCATGCCAGAAAATCTCTACCATTTCGGAGTGTGATTGCATCAGGTGGTATAGTGAGCTTGAGACCAGGCAGAACTCTGCGCTAAGAAAGAAACTCCCGAAGATGGCATAATCCATGTTCGTGACGCTGAGAAGCTGGGGCTCCGCGAGATCTTTCAGAAAGGTTGGAACAGCAAAGAGCAGAAGGAGTGCTGGGATCATATGAGTGTAAATATTGCAAGTCTCGTTGTGCATATAAGTCAGGCTTCGAAAAACCCCAGTGTAGTCTGTTTCTGGTCGGTAACCACCCAGGATGGATTTGTTGTTGAGTTGCCACTCAGGGATCTCCCGCCAAGTGACGACATGAGGTTTGGGACCAGTCAAGGTTGGGCGGCTCGTGACCATTTTTTTAGAGTTACCCTGTAATGGTCGGTCAGCTTGTTCGCAGGTTTTGAAAAACTATATTGAGACATATTCGTGGCAGTTTGTCCTATGAGATGAATTCTACATCCATTTCTGATTATGTATAGTCGAGAAGCGGACTTTCGCTTATTTCATAGCAAGGTACGTGTATGTTGCTGTATAGTGCCATTCTATTCCACTTCATCTTACTTCGTCTCACTTCGCCCACTTTTCCCCACTTCGCCCACTTTTTCCCACTTCGTCCACTTTTTCCCACTTCGTCCACTTTTTCCCACTTCGTCCACTTTTTCCCACTTCGTCCACTTCATTCCACTTCGTCCACTTCATTCCACTTCGTCCACTTCGTCCCAGCTACAGTAAAGTGACTTTATTATAAGCCTATTTTATCCAACAACAGAAACCTACGTCAGGTCTTATACTGTACAGTAAGTAAGATCGCATTATTACATCTATTATTAGGAATACTGTAACTGACTTGGACCTGCAAGATGGGCCGTGGAGGGAACGATGTACCACTGGGAACTGCACAACGTGAGAGGGATCGGCAACCCATGTGATTCAGGAGGATGGGCGGGATAGAGAAGGATCAAAATCAAGTCGGAGTGCGACGTCAACTCTCCAGGCACCGCAGTGGGGTGTTCCCCCGCGATATGTGTGACCCAGATCTTGACATAATTAGCGCCAGGGCTAGATGTGTAGCGATACCAGCGCTTATACTAGAGCTATTTCTGGATATTTTAGTAGGACGCCTGCACTTTATTTAGCTAGTAATCACTACTCCTAGAATCGTTTCTCTGGCTCCCGAAACCCGCACCTCCCTCGAACCTCTCAGTCTTCTCGTTACACTCCAACTCAACAGGCAGCCAATCGTATCATCATCGTTCATGAAGAAGACTTCAGGGTCGTTGATGGATGCGGAATCCGACTCCTTGAAAATCATCATGCTTGCTAATCGGTGACAGAAGGGAGGGAGAGATGGAAGAGAAGAGAATTTGTGGGCTCGAAGAGGAGGGCACAACTCCCTTATATGCTCATGAAGCAGCTGAAGACCTCGGCTATGGTAGGCGGAGATGCTCCCCCTTTCAACTTGGGGTGTTTGGCTGAAGTCACGCGAGCCAACAAGCTCCCACCATTCTTGCATGAACAGGGAGGTCGCCCAACGAGTGTCGATGGTTCAGGCACCGTAGATGACGAATCTTTCCGTCAGCCTCTGGTCTCTCTGGAGTGAAAGGACGCCTAATGAGCGACATTGATGCCGCGCTGAGTATCATCAAGGGGTCCAGCTGAGACGGCATCCAAGGATCCTGGAGAAACTGCACTAGACTAGGACTCTCTCGTGACTCCCTTGATATACTTGGGCGACAAGCTCTACCTCATCCGTAGATGCATTGGAACCCGGAGCCGTACACTGGCGAAAGGCGTCCCTGACGTTGTTCGCTAGCATCCAAACCTCTGTGAAGGCATCGTGGAATCCATATGTGAACGAAATGATCTGATCAGTCAGAATGGATTGCCATAAGACTGCAAGTGTGACTTACTGATACTATGCTGATCTCTGGGGACGCGGGCTCTGCTCTATCAAGTTGCATGCCAGCTATAGAGCAGGCTACGACCATGCCAAGAGTCGCGGCCGTCTGGATGACGAGGTGGCCCAGCATCTGACAAATTTTGGGGGTGTTGCGGAATGTGTTTCCGCCTCGCCTCGATCCATTGGGACCGCGCTTCTCCCGTATAAAGACTACCCACTCCCAAGTCATAAACAAACGAAATAGTCCAGCACTTACGGAGATCACCACGACGTTGATGCTTCGTGAATCTTCCGCCAGAATGATGCCCACCAGGAACATAACGAAGCAGGGGACGAGTCCATATGATACGGCCCGTGGATGAAAGGATCGTTGATCAGCATGCCATGTGCCAGCTCTCCAACAGCTCTGCTCTTGTTAGTCATAAACCACCCATGAGCTCGAACATTCTTACCTGTCCTATCATGCTGCAGAGGACTACTGATGCGGATGCAAACACTAGCCAGTCATCTCCCTTGGAGAGAACTAAGATCCCAAAAGAGATGGTTGTGCTGAGAGATGCAATAACCTGGACCGTGACAACTAGTATAAACCAAAGGTGGTATCTTCTGCTTAAGCTTTCTGTGCTATGGCCGGCACCAGGACCTTGCTTTTGCACAAGATAGATGCGATGCGTCCGCACAAGGCATGCCAGAATACTCGCTGCACAAGAAACAAGCACAAGGCCACAAGAAAGTTGGCTGTCATTCATAATGATTAGATATATCAAAAGAATGTGGTCAACGAAGTAAGGGATCTTGTTTTCTGTGTTCAGCATCTGGGAGGGGGGACTTATGTACCAGTTTCAAACCCCGAGTAGTAGGGGCTTCACATGGTTGACTAGTTCGCTCCGTTATCTTGACACAAGACACAGCTGAGAGAAGGTGCATGTATGAATCTTTTGATCTTAGAACACCGGATAGAACGGGGAGAGTTACTTATCCAATTCACCCCGTGGCTTGTGGCATGTGCTACTCCACTCACACACACACACGCACATGTGGACCAACGCGACGCGGACGATCATCAGCTGGACCCATGCTTGAGACGTTTACTCGACCTAAAAGTTGAACATTGGCATCAAAGAGACTGAATACAGTAAGGACTGATTAACTACTCCACAACCCCCACCTCGCATTTCATCCTAGCACGGCGGTGCGTTCTTTCTCTGGACAAGACCATCCACCCACTGATCACAGTCCTTCACCGCGGCAGGGACACAAGCTATACGACATAAGATACGACCTGACTTCAGCGGGGCTGATGACTGACCATGATATCTCCTCAGCCTGTTTTGCATGGAATTAGATGCTGCCCCCACCGCTCTCCCTCGGGAAGTCGAGGGTGATCGCTTCTCGGCTATTAGCACACAGATCCTCCAAGGCAGAACGTTGATGAAACGAGCTTACTTGTAGCGGCTTGCTCACTTTTGGGTGGCGGTGGCTTTGGTTGATTCGGCTTGACAATGCCGGTCACGTCGTATGGTCCACGGCTCATTTCTTCGTTTGGGCGCTGGTAATCGCAGGGTCGAAGAGGCGTATTGTATGTGAGGTATTGGAGGGAGGAGCTGAGACGAATAAGGGTGGGTGAATCCGAGCATAGCGTGCGAATTATATAGTCGAGGTGCTCTGCCTGATCCACAATCAGGAGACGGGGAAAGCGGAAGTTTGATCAGGATTACACTAATCAAAAGAAGATGTGCCTTTAGCGTCGAAGAAGCGTCATGCTTCTTGCTTCTTTAGTCTCCTCGCTCTTAAGTCATTGCACCGGAAACCGAGCACGAACGCCTTCTGCTCCAGCCCCCAACGAGTCAAGTGAGTAGTCCCATCAGAACCCAGCCAAGTCAGGCCCATGCTTCTGTCGACTCAACAATATGCACATATTGCTCGAAGAAGATTACATGGCCCACTACCAATCGTGCAAGGCTTGACATGTAGATCGCTGCGAATCGGTTGCGCAAGCGATCGTCTTGAAGCTGGAAGCAAGGAACCAAGGGGACTATCAAAGCTGAAGGCGCAGGTGCTGGGAAGAGGGCACGAATGTCCCTTTTGAGCATACTTCTTAAGAGCAACATCCATTCTGGGTCGTTGACTCGTCGATCAGAAACCGCAGACGGGTGTTTTTTCTGGCGCTGGTACTGGCCCATTGAACTCAATTATGCTGCTGCTGCTTAACATAGGATAGAGGTCGATGTATTGCTGAGCGCTGTTGTGGGCGATCACTGCCTGGTACGGGTTCTGCTGGCGCTGGGAATGTAGAGGCTTGTTTTTCGGGAAGATTCCGGAGCCTAGTGAATTGGTACTGACAGTCATAACCAACTCTCTGCCCTGCTAGTTCTTCTGTACGATGATCACGCTAGGGTGTCCCAGTGGTGAGCAGCGTACCTCCGTCACCTTTGTCAACCATCTTGACTAGGTCGTTGGCTGTATCGGAGAGAATGATGCTGGCAGAAGGGCCAGCTGCAATGACAAGATGAGCCTGAAAGGCGCAGCGAAAGAGCTCCAGATTAATGGGTCCAAGTGTTAATCCATATTGGAGACCAAGTTCAGAGTCTCGTGTTGACCCCGTTTGTGTTGCTGGCAATGGCTTCATGCGCCCCTGAGGCAGGCGATGGAAGTGGAATGGCAGTCGAATAGAGCGAACTTTTGCGGATCCACTGTTATTCGGCCGCCTCCGATGCCTTTCCAAGCCCCTCTGGCATCCTTAAGGCTGAGGGCAGCGGTGTTTACCCGGACCAGGGTGGCTGTCAGCCGAATGCCCATCAGCGAACTGTAGGACGGTTCCCTCCGGTCTCAGTATAAGTTCCGGCTGCCCGCATTCTGTTCTAGCTACTCAAGTGCCTTTACATTACCTCATTCACATGCTTCATATTTCACATTATGTCCCAACAATCTAGCGCTAGCATGAACCCATCACACGGCGGTCACGGATCCTTCTCTAGCCCTCACCAGGCTGCCTACTCTCCTAAACCCTTCGAGATCAGGCCGGATGACACGACCTCCAATGCTGAAAACAACCGAGCCCCATCTGCTCAAAAGCTGATTGTGGAAGTCTTAGTGCATGGATGTTCCGCTAGGTTGATGTGAGTTCAATGGCCCCATCGTACGTATGATACTAAATAAGAACCCAGCTTTGAACCAGGAACAGAGCTTTATTTCAAGGTCTCAGGCGCCATCATACATATACGACCATACACGTTTGAGCAGTTCGGGCTCTGGGATCCAATGCCTGGAGTAGTGTAGAGTTCATAGTTACTGAGTTATCTGTATTCTCACCATGTGCCGCTGCTTCCCGTCGTTCATCGTATCAGCGCCTTTTATCTCGAGATGGCAAAGGGCATCATTTGAGAGGACTCTGGAATGTGACTGAGCATCGGAAAACTACACCCCTTCGCAAGTAGCTGAGCTTGCCAAGAGTAGCACCCATTATAGCGCACTTTGAGGCAAGCGCATAGCAGCAGGGCGTTGTTCCATGACCCAAGATAATCGAGGGCGGCCGCCCCTACGACAAATAAGCGCCGTGGCGCCCCATCGCACTCGGAGGCTCTTTTGCGGGAGAAAACGCATCGATTCCTTCAAAGATCGGACTCCAGGAGCTGAAGAAGTGGGAGAGAACCCGTTGGCCCAATGGAAGGAGTCCGTGAGTATATGAAGTCCCATACATCGTAAAAGCCCTCGTCCTTCAACATCAATACTACCTATCTCCCACGCTCTGGCTACGACAAATGTCACTTAACATCTTGCATGAACGCCCAATTGCCCTTCCAGATGATGCTGATGGACTAACAAGATGCTGTAATGCCCTATGATCGCTGGGTTCATGACTCAAGCTAATACTGCATTCAGGGCTTGCCAGACTCGGTGTTGAGTTTCAAAGACATCAGGACATTGAAACTCCGGTCGAATTGAGGGTCCTTGCGGTGGCAACCCATGGCTGGCATTTGTTTTGGCTCGTACTCGATGGAGAGATGTTGAGAAGGACCCTTCTAGAGTACATGACACTGACGGACAACACGATTTGGATGATATGCAAGACCTGGCCATCCTACTGGACCTTCGAAGACTGGACTAATCTTCGCTCGGATATCGACAATTGGCATGACCGCACTGGACCTTCTCAGCTGGAACGTGAAACTAGCATCAATGGAACTAATGGCCTCGGCGGCGAGGATCCCCTGTGGCCAAGGGATCCGGCTGGCAGCCTTTGAGAAGTCTACTTAGCTTTGGTATCGACCCTTCATATGATATGTTGCTCATTCGTGATGAAGAGCAATTCCGCAATGCAGGCGCTTCTGAGGTTATGTCAAAACCTCTGGTAGATAGGGCTGCTGTCAATTGATAAGTACGAAGAAATTTGGTTCCAAGTTATTCGTTTGCCATGATATTAACCCTTGTGCAAGCCACGTATCAATAGTTCCGCATATGGGGCCTTGGAATGTGATGACTGACTAGAACTACATCTGACTTACCCTCTAACGCCAGAATAAGTCGACCTTCTGAGAATCAACTCAATTCACAGGCAAAGACATCTCAAATCCCTGCACTATTACGCAACATCTGGCGCTGGAGACCTTTCTCCTCTTAGTCCACGAACTACAAGATATTCTTGACCTTTCCAATCTTCCCAAGATTTCCCCTTCTTTAGCACCTTTTGGGTTATCGGGGCCATGAGTAAGGATGTCTTCGGAGGTGGCAGTGCTGTTTAGGCTGATATTTAGACCGAGTCTTAGATAAGTTCAGAAAATGGGATGAACTGACGCCTGACTAGAATCTTTGGTAACTCAGGTTGCGCAAAGCCGAGTGTATTGCCGGTCTGTGGGATGGAGCTTTGGTTTTGGTCCTCTGTGTTGGGTGGACGTGGTGGTGCGCGGGGACTGAATGTGGCTCGAGGGTGATGCTGCGTCTGGAGATCAACATCGGCCGAAGGCAGCAATGCGTGGTCATCATCATTCGCACAGAGATGGACAACGAGCGATTTGACTCTGTCACGGAGCCGAGCAGAGAAGAAAAGAGACAGAAGGACAATGACGATAATTACAACGGAGACGAGAACAGCGATGAGAGTATCCTTGAGCAACATAGTGTCCAGCCGCATGACCGAGGTGCCGGAAAAGGGGAGAGTCGACCATGAAGAAATTCCCCTGACGGAGGTGGACGTCCGCTGGCATTATACTACTTTCGAAGGTCCCAGACCCAGTCGCCAATCCCAGACGCCAGCTTGGGCGATCATACTCGCCTCGATCAACAACCCTACCCCTGCTAGCGGAGTTTTGTTCAGCTGCATGGGCCACTGCAAGCGCTTCTTGGCGTCGCTACGCGGTCTAGGTCTCTCCACTTTAATTGTGAGAGCTAACCAGTCTCGTCATAGTGCTGTTTGATCAGAACGGAACAAGCATCCTCATCATGATGCATGCACAGTGGCTTTGTTAGTCGATGACATTGAACATGCAATACACGCAGCGTGCTTGCAGCGGAGTGTATGCAGCCTGCGTTGCTTGCAGTAAGCTATTCCATGCATGGAGTCTGCATGTTTATCGCTGAGCGAGCCAGCTGTAAGCAATCGTCATGCCGTTGACAGGCTGACGTCTATAACAGTGGCATGTCGCCGGTGGCTAGCGCGCAATAGATCAAGTTCTAATTATGCCTGCTGACCCACGCTGAAGAAATGCTCCCGCAAGACATGTTCTATGAGCATCCATCACAGCTACTCGCTCGTGCTGTGATGAATGCTGTTCTGCCACCGGATGTGCAGATGCCTCGCCTCCACTCAGAGCAGTGGAGTTTCGGCGCTATTATAGGGTTTTGCGGGGTCCCTTTGGTCATTTATCAGCTAAGCACAGGGAACCAAATACCAACTGCCATCAAGTCGCCGAAGATCATGATCAAACGCCTCCAACTCCGTTTCGCTCTTGAACCTAAAGGTGTAATCAAAATTGCGGCTTACATCTCCGACTTCAAGTTGCCTCTCACCTATGACCTGAATGCGCCCAAGCAACTTACTTTGAAACCTACGGCCTCTGGACCCTTCACCTTCTCCGTGAAGATCAAGGACATCATCAATTCCTGCAGGCAAATCAGGGAAAATAAGAGTCTTCGTGCGATGGCCAGAAGGATAATGAGGGCATTTGAGGATTGCATAGGCGCCAAGGAGCACTGTGCCACATGCGGTACAGCTCGAGTCAGATCGTGGGCCACTATGGAGGGGCTCAGCCAGCTCTGGAGGGAATATATCGGTACGGGTTTCACAGGACGTTGCCCTTCGTGCAATGCGGCTCTCTGTCATGGCACCGGCCAGATTGTTTGAATGCCGCAGGAAGCAATTGGCCACGTATTCGTTAGACATTTCAGGGAAGATCACATCTCGTGCTGGAACCAGGTTTGTAATGAACAAGATTGCAATATGCGCAACACAGAATTATTTTCAGGGTTTTGACGACAGCAGGCTTTCTACTCTCCGGGCCAAGGTCTCTTGCGGGGGACTACAGTCCTCTCATTGTTCTGGCCTTGTCGCGCTTGGATGACTATCCTTTCCACGATCGACGCCACTTCTGCGTGTGTTTTGCCATTCTTTCGAGCTTCCCAGTAGAGGACTGCTTGGTGAAGTATGGAATACCTAACGCGGCCTTGCAACTCCTGCCCCAGCCGGTCCTCCAGCTCCCGGGCCCTTGCAAAGCATGCGGATCGGCCGGGGGTCTGGAAGACCTGGATGAAGGCAGAGACCATAGCCAAGCTGCTCTCAAGCGTTGTCTCGCCGAGAATGTCGCTCGTCTGTTCCGTTAAGACAGGCACGCGTGACATTGTGTAGAATATTTCCAACCACGGGGCTACAACATCGTGCCAGTGTATTTTTTCAGTGAGCCTAATGCAGATTTCTTGGTATAGTTTTGCGCCGTGGTCCATCCTCCACTTCCTGAGATGCCCAGGATAGTGTGAGACTTGATCCAGCAAGATGCAAATGGTCAGGCCTTCCTTCATCTCAGCATCACGCTTCTGGGTATCATCCTCGAGTGTATTGGGCGCGGTGTCGGTCAAGTTCTTGTCAACGTCCACCTTTGCACGCTCTTGTTGGATTTCGCGGCGGTTCATACTCACTATCCCAGCCCTATGTAATGTTTAGTCGGATATTTTACCGTTGGAGGGGATCGCTTACGCATCTGTGTGTGCCTGTATAACCATTCGAAAGGGGAGGCCAATTTCCGTGTGAAGCTCGTCTTGGGGGGTGCGGAACACGCCAATAGCGAGACCCAGCGCCACGTTCTCCTTCGACTGTGTGAATCGATCATATCCCTGCGAAACGTCGACCTCGCCGGTGGGACGACAGATTGAGCTTGATCGAAAGCTGGAAAGTGCTCTGAATAAGGCACGGAAATTTTGACGGCTTGAGTGTTGGGAGATGCTATCAGTGATGAAGTGATGCGGGTGCTTCTTCCCAGCGAAAGAAGCCAGAGAAGCAAGAAGGCAGGCCGTGTGCATTCCATGATCTCCCTGCTTCATTTCCTGTCGCAACCAAGTCTTTAGTGCGGTGATTTGATTGTCGTTATTCGGCTCTCGGGGGGTGGCGAGGATAGTGTCAGCTTGATGACTGAAGTCGTGTTCCTGTAAAATGTTAACAATGTCCCGGGGCAGAGCACGAAATACAGACCAAAATGCGTTTCTCCAGGATCTCCCATCTTTCCGGATCAGGATGAGCAAGAAGAGCCATTTTCCTCCGAGTTCACGCACTTTTGAATGCCGTAAGGGGTAGCTGGGTCGCGTCAAACGATGAGCACAGTAGTGCATGCATGTATGTATTTCCAGATGGAGAGTGGCGTTGGAGATCTATATTAATAATACCTGACCTTCCACTCTGGACTCGTGGCATTCAAGGCGGATCGGGGGCGCCTCGGGCGGACTCACTTCTTCGGCTTTCTTCGGCTTCTCACGCGAAAGAAGCATAGTCTGATGATGTGACAGGGGAGCATTGAGGGGTATGCAGACGCACCCCGTGAAAAGAGCACTTGTAGATGAGAGAACGTGTGTACGGACTCTGCGCGGGACACGACCCTCGTTACAGCGCTATGACATTCCAGTGCCGGGTCACTAAGCATTTCATTGCTATGCACACCCCAAGACCATCAAGTCCGGCCACGCCGCGCTGTAATGACCAGAGGCCCCAGTTGTCCAGGGGTAGATCGGAGACGCCGGGCACCTGGGGACTGAATGATGACCAGAGCACGGTTCAAGCCAGCAGTAGACTGGGTCGCAGGTCAGAAGATGTCAAAGTTCTCGAAATGGGGGACACCGATCTTAGCCACGCGATGATCGAGCATACTGGCCAAGGGCAACAGCAGACCTCGTATCTGAGTAAGAATGCCTGGAAGCTTTCAGCTGCATTTTCAACTACAACTTTACTTCAGGCCATCCGTGACTTGTTATTTTAGTGAGTTCTGAAAGGGCATCGCACAGGCTAATCTGCAGGAACTAGAACTACGGATCAAATGTCTCAGGCCCCCTCGACGGTTGGTACTCTCTCGATCTTGCAGCCTTTTCTGCGACCTTTGATGCCCTTCTTCCTGTGTTCGTAGATCTCTGCGATAATCTTCAATTTCGCAGGTTTCTCCTTCCCAGGGTGCTTGTCGTATGCGTCGATCAATTGCAGCAAGTCCTCCAGTTCCCTTTTGTGCGATTTCTTATGGTGTTGCTTGAAAGTTGAGTTAGTAGAAGGCCACGCGTTTGTAAAAGGCAGTAAGCATACCTTTGCGTTACCTCGACTTGAGAAGGTACTCTCGCAGATCCCGCATTGCCAGACCTTACGGAATGTCTTATGAAGCTCCATATGAGCCTGACGGTTGCTACTCGAAGAGAACCTTCTGTCACAGTTCGCACACTTGTAGGGTTGAGTGCCGGTATGTGCGCGAACGTGGGTCTGTATCCTATGAGCATTTGTCCAAACAATAACAACATGGTAGTTTTGGTACTTGCCTTGCAGTTGCCACTATGTGAAAATGTCTTACCGCAATATTCACAGCTCTGTGAATAACATCAGACATGTCTTCTTTTACACGAAGGAGCAGTCTACTTACAAATGGCCTTTCTCCAGTGTGCACGCGCTTGTGTTCTTTGAGACGGGATCGGTCAGCTGTCTGATACGTACAACGGTCGCAGCCAAAGGATTTGATTCTGTCATTTCCCCTTGTCTTGGCCTTGCCGACCGGTGGGCAGAAGTCTCCTTGGGTTTCTTCTTTTGGAGAATCGCATGAACGCGGATCGACGACGGATTCTATCCGCCCTCGAGACAGCTCTGAAGCAACCAAATCCAGGGATCCGTAATGTCCTGGATACCAGAACTGCGCGACTAGTTGTGGCGCGTCCGTCTGATAGAACAGCTGAGATGGGTGCGTCTGGCGGGCGTTGCCGTACACATCGACTTCACCATGTTCTGCTGCGTGATGATAAGGCACAGAGTGGACAAACGTCAACGGATGTTGGCAGAGGCTCGGGTAGTACGCTTGCTCAGCGTATTTCGGTAGGAAATTGTGCGTCGTCGTAAAGTTGACGTTGGACGAGTTTCCGTACCAGTGCCCAAGGGGACGATAATCGCCATTCATGACAGGAGACGATTGCTCCGGCTCCATAGTGACAATCAAAGAGAACCGGTCTTCCAGGAGACCATAAGACCATAATCTTAGAGCGGAGTGGCTTCGAGTAGCTGCCAAAAGAGACGCCGCAGGGGGTAGCCGGGTGTTTATATCCTTTGGGGGTGTCTGGATTGTACATCACGTAGATTGCAGCGCCGAGACGTAATAGCTGCATGAAGCCCAGTGACGACACGTTCCAGTATCTAACCGTAAGCCCAGCCATCCGTGTTCTAGACACCCATCCAACAAGCGAGACGCGTATGCCAATCCTTGTCGACAAAATGACCTGTTGCAGTGGCCGATGCTCAGCCGTGGCGATGAAAGTGCACTTATGTCGCAAGGATCATGAGGGCTGCAGGGGAAAAAGGTTAGGTGACTTCCATGAGGGTGTATAATGTGGAGGGTGGAAATGAAGCTCGGCAGACTAGCGTCATTGAGCATGGTGGTGGGGTTTTCACAATTAAAGTGGGCAATCAACGCCACTTCTGTTCCACCTTTTTTAGTAGCTGAGCAACCCCGACCTTTAAGATGAGCACAGCCTCACCAACAGCCATTAAAGTCCCAGCGGCAACAAGCGCAATGGTTGATCCAGTCCTGTATCACGGTGAGTTCCCAAGTGGAAATACTGTTTCTGCGTCGGGATTGGCTACGAACGATGATCCCCGATCTTCGTTCGGCAGTCCGGCCCACCTGCAGCCTGATCCCGGCAATCCGAACTGGCCTCCGCTTCGCGAAGCGACTCTCCCTCAAACCAGCGACCAGTATCAAGCAGCTGCCAATGCTCGAGCTTTACCTGCGTGCCAGTACAATTGGAAAGGTGCGTGGTTGAGAGGCAACCAGATTAGCGACGAAGAGAGGGACAAGTTGAACCAAAGGCTTGCTACAATGGCACAGCCAATCATTGATCGCATTCTTCCATTCCTCGTAATAAAGGACCAGGACAATGAGCTGCTGTTGCCATCTTCCACCCAGGAGCTCATCGACCACGCCTTGAAATCGGCCATGCTCAGTTACGATGAGCTTGTTCAGAGTCTATCCGCCTATACCCTCGGCGGACACTGGATGATTGATGGTTCATTGAGTTTAATCAAGAGCAAGAGACGTCAAGGCCGTCAGGATAGGAAGACCAACCCCGCTCTCTTAATCAACACAGTCGTCGATCGTCTGCTTCCGTATGCAGGTGCAGCTGCATTGCGCGTGTATGGGGTCATTATGTGTAGGTCCTTGTTTCTGGAGCTCTGCGAGCACAGCTAACATGTTTGAGACTCATCCTTCAGAGCTTCGGCGGCGCAGAGACTCAGCACCACCGATACCGTACGACTCGGTGAGTTCATCGCAAATGGACTGAAGGACAGCATACCTTATACTCAGAAGGACGCCTCGATCGTCTCTGGGCTCCTGCTGCGGAACCCGTTTCCAACAATTTCGTATGTGACAAAAGTCTTTCTGGCAGTATTTACGTACTTACGAAAGGCATTAAGGTACCCCGTACTTTTCAGAGATATAGGCTTTACTACCCTTGCTCAAGTATTCGAAGCTGACACCCAGTCGCCATATGGCATCCGGGTGCACAAACTCAAAGATCTGTGCGACAGGGTCAAAGAGCGAGTTGAACCATTCAACGCATATTCAGATGATTCTCGACTGTGCCAGGCGCCAGCTGTGGCTGACTTGAACGTTGCTCAGGCAGGGGTCCAGGCCGCAGAGCTTTCCAGCGTCGACGGCGGGTCAACCGCTATGCCGTCGATTTGGGAAAGCGCTGCAGAGGCAAATTTGCCCGCCTCTACGACAGATTTGTACGACGAGGCTTATCAGTTTCTTCATTTCGATATGGTGGCTCTTTGCCCAAGCGCACAGTAGATTATCAAGAAGCATCTCATATCAGGTCGTCCGGTCCCTCATCGCTTTGCCTCCAAGGCTTTATGGTACATATGAGCGCAAGGATAGAGATTTCTCGGGGCTGTTCATAGCCAGTTCGAAGGCCTTCCGGACCTTCGAGAATCAGGCCTTCGCCGACTCGACGCTCCAAATGTGATTTAACCACCTGGCTCGGGGCGATGGTCACGTCGACTACGCCCTTCATCACAGTCTCCTCTGGCTGACTGGAGTGAGCTGAAAGCTGCTTCGGCCTTGGAGGTGGTACGTGGATACATATTGCTATCCGGCCTTCCCGCACGTCGATCTGACCATACCGAAGCCAATAATACCTCAAAAGACGGTCTGTCTTGAAATCGATTTCCACTCCCTTCTCCTTAGCCCATTTAGCTATCTGACCTTTCTGTAGACTATATCAGTTTGTAGTTCTAGAGGCTTGTAGTGGCAAGTTGTACCTTGACCTCCAGCAGCAGGTCCATGAGATTCGCAGCCGAGTCTGACATTGGATCAAGCGTCATTAATTCCGGTCGCCCATGTGCTGCGGTCAGATCCTCTTGGAAGTAGAGAACCTGACTAGCCGCCACCCTAATTGCAACGTCTTCCCTAGTGCCCCCAGAGTCTAGAAGATACATGGCATGCTTCTACCCTCTTTCGCGGTGGACTTGATTATGCGAAGGTCAATGGGCCACGTATTTCTCCGATTCGCAAGCCAGGTGCGCTGCCGACGCTACCCTGCGTCGCCGCTACCCCCCCGCCCCCGCCCTCCGTCCCGGTGCTGACTAATACGGGAAGACAACCAACCTTGCTCTCAATATCAGTACTACAAGCGCTGCTAATGGCATTCCAAACCCTTCGAATTCGCAGGTCATAGCACTTTCCGGGACTCCTTTATGTGAATTCAGATTTGGTTTCGGAACGGCCGCGAACCGAGGAGTAAAATGTTCTCATTCACAAATGGAATGAACGTAAACATGACGGAACAAAAGATGAAATTGATTTCAGCGGCGATGTTCAGGCCATTTGCGTTATGTCTTGAGCCTCACTTCTTCTTTTTGCCAGTACTTTCATCTTTGACCTCTAAGGTCTCCATATCGAACCTCGGTCCCTCTTGCTTGCCAGACTATATTCTCTATGAGCTGTGTTTCTTGAGTTGAAGAGAGAGCACTCACTACTGGGGAGTTAGGCGGTGGAGGAGGAGGAGGTCGGGAAGGGTCCGACTTTGCAGGATTCGGATCTTTCTTTGACTCAGACATTATTTATGCCTTGTGATCACGCGGCTCAGTGCTTTGGCCCTTTTTGGGGTCAATTGATGGTTGGTTTTCTCCGGGCCTGCCTCGTTGCCGAGCGTTAGATTCGAGAGTCTTCAGTATCAGAGGTGAAGGCGGGAAGGCTAGAACAAGACAGACCAGCCGTATTGAAGAGAGACTCACTTGTCCTTCGGCTTCAAAGAAGGCTTAAAGTTTGTGACAACTGTTGCTTACCACTCTTTCTTCGAGGTCTACTGGTTTCAATCGATGGAACCAAGGCTGTATTTATGCTCCCAAGCCGAAGAAAAGGGAACATCCTAGACAAGAGCGGCATGATACATTTTTATTGAGACAGTTTCAATCGATGACAATCCGACACGTCACAGCTTGCCGGGGCCCGGCAGATCTATAATGGAGGCATCGCACGTGTGGGATGCATCTCTAGATGCAACTGTTGCACATCAGTCCACACAAGAGGACGATACATAGAGACATAAAACTCCTCGCTTAGGGTGACCGGAGTTGCGGCAAGAGGGCAGCGATGCTCTATCAAGATGCGCAACTTGAGTGGCATATACCACACGAGTGAGGGATGCAGGGTAGGAAGGCTTTGATTGGGTACATTGGGGTGGTGTTGACAAAGTGGGAAACCCCGCGTTTCGTCAGGTTGAACTTCTCTCGTCACCACAAAACGTAATAGCGAGCGCTCTGTGCGTGGGCATTTGGAAGGTGCACCTGAAAGTGCACATGCACCTGAAAGTGCACATGCACCTGCAGAGGACAAGTGCACCCAGGGAATAGTGGACTTGAAAGTGCATGTGCACCTAAATAGTGCATATGCACTGAGAAAGTGACTTTGCACCTAGATAGTGCACATGCACCTGCAGAAGTACAAGTGCACCCAGAAAATAGTGGACTTAAAAGCTAAGTAAGGTGCATTCAAAAGTGCATGTACACCTGAATAGTGCATATGCACCGAGAAAGTGTATTTGCACCTAGATAGTGCACATGCACCTGCAGAAGTACAAGTGCACCCAGAAAATAGTGGACGAAAAAGTGCATGTGCACGTAAGGCGCGCATATGACACGCGATGATGGATGCACGCGCATATTTACACGGAACACAGGGGAGAGATTGATGCATGGGATAGTGCACGTACACCTTACGATTAGAGGCACCGCGTGACCAACAACATATACTGTCATTCCACCTCATTATGACCTCATGTTGAATCTAAATGAAGCTGTCGTCAGACCAGAACTGGGCGTGGTAATTGAGCACTGAAGATTCCTTCTTCCATCATCGTCCCATCTTTTGCAAGCATCTGTACTTATGCCTAGTCCTCTGAACAGTTGCTCCGTGAGATGGCACGAGCGATGATAGTTGCTGCCTTGTTCGACTTGACTTTCTTCTGGCCACATTTGGCGCAGATGAAACCATCCTTGGTAATTCCATCCTCACATTCGCATTCGGGATCGGCCATGACTTTGTTCAAAGATCCTTTGGGCAGTCAGCGCAAAGTTACTCACGTACTCTCTTGTAGCTAGGCTGGGGTAGCATACCGTGGTAGGGTTTTGTTCATTTGTGAGGACAAGAATGGAATAGGATCCGTGTATTGTGCACACTGCTGGGAGTTATATCGCTCGTGAGCCCTCGCCACCTACCCGTGACATGTAGTGAGTGATGCCTAATGCATTTCCCCACTACCGAGACTTTCAGATGACGTAAGCTTCGGGTACCACGCCTTTGTCGCATGCCCCTCATCAGATCATGCCCAACTACTCTCTTCGAACTCATGTCCAGACACGAAGCGATGACGTCCTCAGCGGCGGGCCCCAGCTCACCGTTTGAAAAGACTGCGATATCTTCAGCAATATCTGTTGAAGACACATCAGCATTCTTTCAGGAGCATGGTATTTTCTACTGCGCGGATGATGAGATAGGGCGACTAGTGGAAGAGTTGAACTCTAAAAGCCGTGGTCGGAATGAGGTGGACTGTTTCAAACCAATTCTTGCGAAAAATCCTGTAAGTGTATAGAACGCTGTTCTAAATACGACTGCTTACCTTTCAAGCGCATCCAACAGATCCTCAAGCCGTATCTCAACCGCCCACCATTCCTCTTTCTCAGGCTCGTCGCTGATGAGGGAAATTTCTTCGCCTTCACAATAGACAAAGCATCTGCGAAGAATCGACTCATTGCTGTCATGTGCAGTGCCGGTTCGGAGTTGGAGTTTGCCAAAGACTCTCATGCAGGCGAATTAGTTGGGGTGGCCGCATCAATTGGCATGGTTCATGTTCCTTATCGCTTTTTGAACAAGAGAAGAAACCTCGAGGACATTCCGTTCCGACTGGAAAGAGGTGGCATGTAAGCTTGCTCACTATGATTGCTTTCGTTCATGCAATCTGACATTTCACAGCTTGATAGTACACCCTAGGCTAGCAGTCCAAAGACTACGTGGTGATTTCTTAGCATATGGCCTGCAGAGGGACGAGCAAGACCCTGAGGTTATAGCATAATCGTTATGACAAGCCTAGAGGTAAGAACTGTATGTAATGAACTCGACGAAATTTCTTGAAATGCTGTTTGTAGGAATCTCAGATGTGATCTTGCGCTATATAGTGATGCTGATTGACAGCAGCATCGAAAAGAGATCCCAGAGCCTGAGTTTGTACTTGATCGGTAGCCATCTTGTACCGTACATTACCTGTGAATGTTTCCTGAGCTTGTCCTTGGTTGATAGATATGTCGTAAAGCGTACTGCCGATGCTTAGATCCCTGGCTTGGACGTGGTTAGTGCTTATATCGAATAGTGTGTTGCCAGAAACTCCAGGCCCATCAGATCCTTCTAGGAATGCGAAAGGAATCTCAGATGTAGATGATATGCTTGTGGTCTCTTCTCCTTGAGCTTCGGAGCTGCGGACCTGCAATAGTGTCTGAAGGGAATTATTGCCATTAATGGGGACCATGTCTGGCATGTCTGGTGCCAAAGGTGCGTTGCCTGACAAGGACTCCTCTCGAACTGAGGCATCAAGCTGAAGTTGACTACGTCCTCGAGGTGGCTTTGCCTTCTTGGTGGTGAGGACGGTCCCCTGGCTGCCAGAATAGGGATGTGCATTATCTCGTCGTCTTCGTTTCTGTCGCTTCGCTAGACCCAGCTCGCTTTCGATATCCCTGAGCAGTGCTTGATGCTGTTCGCGAAGTTTCATCCCTTGACCAGGAGAACGTTTGTTCGGACATTCGTGTTTGAGGAGGGTGGTACCTGAAAAGTCGTTGGAGCATAAGCAGCACTTAAGTCGACAATCTAATTGCAGGATGTTAACAGTTGAACAGACTCGCGGCAGCTGTGTACTAACGTGTGGCATAGTGTCGAATGAGTTCCTGCATTCTCCCGAATCGCTTCCACCTACAACTGGCTCGCGGACATTTGAATCCATCGCCTGGGCTATCTTGAGATCCGCCTCGGTCTTGGGCCACGAAAAGAGGTCGCCGTGGTCTCGGGGAACTGGAGCTGTATTCCTCAAAAGGCTGCGACCCGGAAAAGCGGCTGGTGATAGTAGTACGTGATTGGGGACTGTCGGCAGCAGCTCTCGAGACAAAGTTGCGTGTGCGGCTAACTAGGGACAAGATTTGGGACTAAACATAGCCTACGTCAGCCAGTCTACAAGAGCGCGACTTCATACTTACCTGATGTAGCTCAATATGGCTTAGAAGCTCGCTTAACTGGATTCGTTCGTCGCAGACATCGCAGACATCGCATTCAGTGGGATCTTGTGCCATGTTGATATATGTAACGAGATCCAAAGCTCAGGGTTGGAGGGTCTGGCGCTTGTCCGCCACCCCTTCCCCGCTCTGAAAAAGTGAATGCCTCAGGCATGACAACATGGTCCATCAAGATGGCACTAGCGCGAGACTCTTGTAAACAGTCGTGACTGGAAATGCTATTGATGGTGGCCTCGAGGGTTTTACTTGGCGTCATGCCGGATCTGAATCAACGCTGGCGGTCTTCAATATGTGGATGTCCAGGCCGAAACAGCCCACGATGGACACGCTGAGACTGATTTCCCGATATCGTGCATTTGCGCCACGGGAGTGGGCGCTTATGATTGCACTTGACATAGTGCGATTGCACTTAGAAGTAGTGCGTTTGCACTTGGTATAGTGCGTTTGCACCTTAGTATAGTGCGTTTGCACTTGGTACAGTGCGTTTGCACTTTGGAAAGGATAGCGATAGGTCCGCACTCTAAGACTTTATACGCGCTCACAAGGCGCATGCAATGCCACTCAATCTCTGTTTGAGGAGAGCCATACTTGTCGAACCCGAGGATCAACCTCTTTAATATTGCATAACGAGGAAGAAAGCACCATCCATTGTGAGATCAGTGGTGTTTTTGTTCAATCGCGTAAGCCTATTGTATAAACGAGCACTGTAGAATGGACAGGCCGCAATTACCAGCGATCTGATGCTTGTAGGTCGCTTCTGACTTGGGTTGAAGGTGTGGCCGGCGTGCAGCGACCTCATCCGATCATCACCAACCGGACCAGGTCATTCATCATCTCAATCGTGATCCTAGCGTGCATAATGCTGACGTGTCGATGGCTTTCCGTTAGTTGAGGCGGATGATCCGAGGAGCTGGTGTCTCGCGGATGCAGTGCTTCGCTCTTCCGAGCTTCTACTCATTACTCGTTGGTATAAGAAGAATAGCTCCCCCCTTTGAAGTTTCTCGATCTAGGAACTACGGCTGACCTCTCAACATCTCAGCTGATTTACTAAGGTGTCTAGTATACCTTCTACTGGCTGGTAAGTGGCACATATTTTCCTTCTTCCCCTCTCAAGGCAGTATTGCTTCACGAACTTCCTCTCTGAAGTTTACTTGCGCAAATCACTGACAAATTGCGTAGCATCGACTCTTACTTCTCGACTTTCTTTGGACTTGTTGTAAGTACGGCATTGTCTCTCTACACTCTTTGCCCTTATGGACGCCCTGGTATTCTAACGAGTACTTGGTATTGGCTTGATTGCGGTCCTGATGTCTGCTCAACCGTACACTCTCGGTCCCGTTGTTCAATCCCTTGTCAGCTCATGAGACTGAGCACAAAGATATCTTCTTCTTTTCCTGTTTTGAGATCTATTGAACTGACGTGGTGAGACAGACTCACCAGTACCCTCACATTATCGGGATGCCTGAGCCAAGCCGTCACGACGCGCCCCCGTCCGCGGATGATCCAAAGCAGAAAAAAAACAGTCCTCAACCTAGTAAACCGACGAACGGAGGTGATTCTGGAAAAGGCACCAAATCTCAATTCAGTACAGATGATTGGAAGAACGTGGTGATCACGGATGATAAGCATAGGCGTTCCTAGAGGCTTTCCACTTTGTAACCAATTACGTCCGAAATATAAACACTTCCCGCTACACCATCTGCTGAATATGCAAATTATTGCGCACCTCAGACGT